>VUQR01021104.1:0-17074 GCA_015108515.1 Hemichromis elongatus
CACATGCTACCAATAAACACGGTCGAAAATGAAGCATTGAGAAAATAAAGGCCGCTTTAAAGCCTGAAGCAGTGGGTAGACTTGTCTTCCTGTCCCGCAACCTGCAGGCTTTTGTCAGACTGAAGTTTTATATATATGATTGCACCTAGGATTTAAACAATGTTCTGTTAGCATCTTTATTTTAAAACTGTTTGAAAAGCTAAGCTGTACAACAAGGAGAGACTGAGAATTTCATTTTAGTTCTCAGTTTATTTGATATTGACAAAAGTTTTGTCTGTTCTTCTGTTAAACAAACTAAGATTTATTTTTTAGAATTAATATTTTGTTTCTAGGTGGAATTGACGATTTAGCGGTCTGTTTTGTTTGTTCTGTTTTGAAACTTGAACTCTTTAGCGGCTACCTTTTGTGTAGTTGTCAATATTTGCCTTTATCTGAAACTGGTGTCATGTTCCTTAAGTACATCTGCCCTGTTGAACTTATTATGGGAAATAAATATTTAAATCAAAACAAGCTGATTATTTCACATTTTACTTGTGAGCAACGGCACATTTAAATCTTACAAATATAGTGATTTGGCTTATATCGTGATATATATCGTTATCGCCTGAAATGACAAAAATATATCATGATATGAGGAAAATCTTATATCGTCCAGCTCTAATTGTAAAGTAAAACCTACAATAATACACGCAGAGAAAGACTCAACAATAATATGAGTCCCAATGAGCAAGCACTTTGGCGACAGTAAGAAGGAAAAACTCCCTTTTAAAAGGAAGAAACCTCCAGCAGAATAGGATCAGGGAGGGGCGGCCATCTGCCAAGAACAGTTGGGGTGAGAAAAGGAAGAAAAAAAAAACATGCCGTGGAAGAGAGCCAGAGATTAATTACAAGTAATGAATCAATGCAGAGATGTCTATTAACACATAGTGAGTGAGAAAGGAGCCTTTGGACACAACTGTTTCAGTTCCTACAGCAGTCCCGAGGTGAACAAATGACCTTTGATGGGGGAAATCAACACAGGCGTCTCATTAGATGGAACAGTCATGTTCAATAAACATGTGATATCATCTGTGTTGGTTCATTGAACTTTTTAGCAATGTTGCCATGGTACCAATATTCACATTAATAAAAGAATCCACTGAGTTGATACCCAGGTTATCAGCTTTTCTAACTCATCTAATGTTGTGTTGTCAGTTTCAGTTTTAACCTTGAGATAGGATAGAGTCCCAGGAAGAACCAGTGAGAGTCCATTAGCACTTGTGCTATCAGATTATAATCCTAAAAATTATGTTTTTTAACGCCTTAAACAAACCAATAAGCAGTATTTCAGACCTTGAAATCAAAACCAACAAAAAATGTGAAAGAAGTGTCATCAGTTCCATTGTGGAAGTCCTAAAAGTAAAGCAAAATCTGAAGGGCTGTCAGCACATTCCCCAGTGCCCACAAGCACCTACATACTTCACACAGTGGTGTGTCCTCAGACTGCACTAACAGATTGTACTGGAGACACACTGCACATACACAGCTGTAGATGCGCTCATTCCTGCCTGTATTGTGCCCAAACTGGCAAGAGGGAGAAGGGTATGCTAGAGTGACTATCATGGATGAGTCAACACAGAGAAACGGCACAACAACACTGGTGGGCTGAGCTACTTTTATCCGCTGCCCAATGTGTGGACGGCTTGGGTTGTGCGGCAGCCCGGGGACACGTGGCTGTCAACGGGGTCCTGAGAGGACAAGACACGGAGTCATCAAATGGAGCTTTTTTACACCATTGTTCCAGATATTACAGCGGCCAGCTGCTGGTCGCCCTCCCTGCCCTGATCTACACCGGGCAGGGATATGTTATCTGCAGAATCCCCTCCAGCCCTCCAAAGACGAGCTCGTTTTCACATGCTGATGAGCCCGGAGATCACCCACACGCTCTGTGCATCGCACACACATCGTGAAAGGACCTCACATGCATACAAAGAGAGGTCTGTACACACGCACTCACTGTCACGGTGTGTTAAATAACACAAGCGCCGTCACGCACAGCCAATGTGCTTATCTGAAGAACTAATTATCATGGCAATGAGAGGAGAGGGGAGGGAAAAAAAAGGGGGGGATATAGTGTGCTGGAGGAAGGCATGTCTAGTTGAGATGAGGAAGAGGAAATGATGTTAGAGGGGAAAATAAACTCAGGAGGAGGATGAAAGGAAGAAGAAAGACCAAATGTAGATTAGAAAAGAGGAGAGGAGATGGAGAACTGGGTTGAACAGCAGGGAGTCACAAGAAGGGGAAAAAGGAAGAGGAGAAAGTGTGCAGCAGTGTTTCTGTTTTAGAGGAGTTGTCCAACCTAGATTGAATAATATAAACAACAACGAACTTTGTAAAGTCAGCTTTCAACCCTGGAACTGGATCTAACGAATGATAACACTGAATGATAACAAATGCCAGTGTCATTACAGTTCAATTTAGCATGAGTTATAACAGAGCCACAGGCATGAATATCCATTCAGCAGTGACTAGATAGTGAGTGAGCGCTAAGTACACTGGGAAAAAGCCCACGGGCTATATGATAACTTTTTTAGCTATAGTTTAAGATCACAGAGCAAAAAACTGTTTATTTGAGCAAGTTATTTTGACTCAGTCAGTAAGATTTTTGACTATTTATTTATGAAGTGCCAAAAAGCAAGACAGCTGCACATGCTTCCTGTTCATTTATACCTGCTTAAGACTTTGAGCTTTTTCAACTAAGAAAGAGTAAAAGCTCAGATTAATTTTGGTGATTTAAACAGCGAATTGAAGCACTAGTGATTAAACAGTTTTCTTCCCCTATAAATGTAAGAAACAACCTTTCAGTTCTCACTCTTTTATAAAGGAACGAACCACTGCAGCAGCTGCTGCTGCTACTTTGGTTTTAAAAGATTCAGATTATCCCAGTAGCTTAAAAAAGGTAAATGACTTAATCTGATTACATTTTTATCACCCCCCCCCCCCCTTTTTGTGTACTAATCAGAAAAACATGCATAAGTTTCCATGCACATGAGCCTAATTAATGGTTACCCACAGTGAATTTCTTTGTCTCCAGGAGACAACATAAGGGTTCAGTTCCCCCTGCCCTCAGGTCAACCCTGCCCTTCCCTTACAAGCACTTCTGCCGAGGCACTGGAGACCTCTGCCACCTGGGCCTCTTGTCACCACCGTCTGCACTCACAGTGGACTTGGGTGGACACTGAGGCTGACGGCAGCTGCTGGCTGACTTTCTTATATGAGCCCTGGTTTGAGCCTAAAGCTAAAGCTGTATGCTGTTTTGATGTTCGATATATATGATTAGAGCTTGAAATATTAGTTATGCCACATTGTAACATAACAAGGTCACATATTCCAAGAGGAAGTGTCGCTGAATATAATCATGTATCCAAGACGTGTAACGGTTGTTCTCTTTAGTCATTTGTAAATGGCTCCCACCCAGGCCCACGTATGCACCATTTCTCAATTTGCAACAGTCTCCCCACAAAGGAGCTTAGCTCTTTTCTTCTCTCAGTGTAATTAACAATAACAAAGTCATCTGGAAAGAGTTGAAGCTGAACTGGGAAACAAAGACAACAGGGGGAAATTGTGTCGGCAGCAGAGAGCACGGATAAACACCGGGCAGCAGAGCTTTGCCAGTCGAGTAGAAAGGGTGAGTATTGAGAGGGGTAATGGAGGAAAAGGTGAGAGTAGTAGTGGCAGCAGGTTTTGAAAGGTTTTTCTAACGGGAGGACAAGCTGTGTTCCCCAAACTCTTGGACATGAGGTTTAAGTGGAGGAGGAGAGGATTGATAGCTGGCTGCACAAGCATTCAGACATGCATTCTTCTACATACCAGGAACGAACAGTGAGGATATTATGCTGTCATTAAATCAAATTAAATTGAATACACTGGTTGTAATGAGTTCGGAAAGAACTCGTTACTTCCTTTTCAGACCATTCTCTGTAACCCAAGAGATGGTTGTGTGAGAAAATCCCAGTAGGTCGCCAGTTTCTAAAATACTCAGACCAGCGCGTCTGGTACCAACAACCAGGACACATTTTCTTCCCCATTCCGATTCTCCGATTTAACCTCAGCAAGTCATCTTCAGACCATGCCTACATGCCTAAATGCATCGAGTTGCTGCTGTGTGATTGGATGATTTGATGTTTGTGTTAACGAGTAGGTAAATAGATGAAAGTGAGTGTATTTCTTTATGCTTGGAGTTTTGTGATATTCTTATATGGATGCTTGTTTGCTTTATTTCGTCGTAGCCAGCGGTGGGCAGATGGATTTACCAGCTGAAATAGTTTTGCCAGTGAAGGGAGCACAGACCCTATACCAATCACATGCACTCAAACAAATGCAATTGTGTTTTGTGGGCTGCTTTTAAATGCAGTGCAGTTTTGCAGCTGTAAATATAACTACAGGCTTTCCTTGGTTACATGTTGAATTGGGTAAAGACAACTCCATTAACATGTTTGGATTGCTGGAACTATTAACAGCAACAAAAGTAGTCTTTACCAAATAAAAGGAAATTTGATATCGCCATTAAAATTCTGATTAAAAGCGACGGGGCCACAAGCAGAAGAGTGGGAGGGCTGGCTGTGAACAGTCAGCTGTTTTGATTTTGTGTCACAGGAGGCAATTTTGTTGATCATCACGGTTAATATCCGCTTTGTAAAAACTCAGACACCACCACGGAGTTTCGTATTGAAAATAAATTAACAGCAACAGGAACAGGAACACTAAATGGAAGCTCTCAGGAAGCCCGAGTGTGCTCTCGACAGTACATTCAATTTAAATTTACATTGAATTAGACCTCTAGTTAAATATTTAGCACACTGTGGCTGTGTGGAAACTTTTCTCTTAAACGCTTTTATGTTTGTCCACCCATGTGTGTGTGCGTACATGCTCACGCCTACATGTGTGTGTGTGTGTGTGTGTGCAGGTGTGCGTGCTTATCCACCTGTATGTGTATGTACTTTCCTGGGCTCAGCTCGTGAGCTAACAGGTGCAGAGAAGACGCCGATCGTCGCCGAAGAGACTGACATTGATGCCGAGGAGGTGAACCAGGCGCTAGCAGCAGAGGATATGAACCTCAACAGAGGAGTAACCGACCTGGACGCCACAGCCAAGACGACAGATGTGAACCTCTCAGAAAACAAGGTATGCAAACACAGTGTGTACAGATAGGCAATGTGGTACCGTTGGCCAGTCGAGGTTCTGTATATGTGTGGCAGCAACGTGGCAAATGGACAGCAGTTGAAGGCGTTGTACACTCGGTCAGTTAGCCACCACAGCTACTTGAAATCAGTTGTCAAATGTGAATATATTCAATGCAATCAACCGCCAACCTCCCTTTTTTTTTTATACATCTAGGCAGGTTGTTGTGCTGTTTTTATTCTAATGTTCCAATATTCGAACTGAGCCATCAGCAGAAACCAAATTGACACTTAAAGTTGTAAAATATTGTTTTATGAAACATGAACTTAGCCTCTATGTCTAACAAATCCATGGTGTGGAACTTTACCCAGCATTATGTGTGTCCTGTATTCATTTAATTGTGTTTTATATCCCCAGGGACAAATATCCTCTAGTTTATATTTGGAAACGTGGCAAGAAATGAAGTATCTGCTTCAGTGTTTTAGGCTAACGTGACTCTAAAGGGGATCCAGAGTTTATATAGATCGTAAGCTTTTATTTCTCAAAAGCTTTCTCTTATGTAAGATTAACGAGAAATCAAAAGGTTTCCATTTTCATATGAATATAAATACATGTAGTAAACTCCACTAAAATCAATGTTACACCAGCTCTGTGCTTGTGTAGCTCCCACCACTTGGTTTCTTTCAGAAGCTATTAGCAGTATGTTGGCAACTGAGCACACAGACGGCTAGTTCACATCTTTGCGTGGCCTTGTAGCGTTAGAGATTTGATACTTCTCAGTCAGGCCGTCTGCTCTCTGGCCTGTGGAAACTCACCCCTAGCATCTATCTGTAACCAGAGAAAGGCTGCCGGGAGGTGTGTGAGCGTGGCTGTTTGGCCTGGCTGGCAGAGAAGCACAGTAACTGTTTTTTGCTGGATTTACAGTTGTATGCAGGGGTGTAATTGTGTTTTTGATGGAGGAGGCAGTGGGAGGGAAACTGTACGTGATGAGGGCTGAGATGGGGTGCAGGGTGATGTTTATTATGCTGCTGTTTGGCTCAAGACCTAGGGCTCCTGATCAAGTTGGCAACAGCGGTGCATTGTAATAATTTTATTACGTCTTTATTATTTATAGCTTCCCATAGCCTGGCTTTGCTCTGTTGTGAGTGGGCAAGTATAGCAGGAAAGCCTGGACTGCTTTTACTTGTTACTTTCTATATTGTTTCTTTTGAACCTGTAAAACATTGTCACAGGTACAGATAAGTCAGAAGTGTATAGAAGTCAATCCTAACTTTGAGCTGTAGTGTTTTTTTGTATAGCTTTATTAATCAGTGACATCTTTGTGGAGGAATATGGGCCCATTCTTCTTGACAACATTGCTACAGTTCCTTGGTATTTGTCGGCATTTAATGTTGCACAGCTCGGTTAGCGTCCAGCATTGCAGCCAGATTGGTGTTTGGACTTTAACTGGGCTGTTGTAACATCTCAATTCTCAAATTTTTCAGTGATTCTTTTGCAGTTTCCTTTTGCATGATTCAACTTTTAGCTGTTGGACAGTTGCCTCTACAATATTTTGGTATACAGAGTTCATGGTCGACTGAACAAGAGCAGGGTGTCCAGATCCTGTGGCTGCAAAACAAACCCAAATCATCACCCCTCTGCAAACTGTGCTTGACTGCTGGTAGAAGTGTGCTGATATCTGCATTTGTCTTTTGTTAAATGTGGTGCTGTGGTTTATGGGCAAACATCTCCAGTTTGGTTTTCTTTGTCCAAAGGACATTCTTAAAGAAGTCTTGTGGTTTGTTCAGATGCAATTTTGGAAACCTGAGTTGTGCTGCCATGGTCTTTTTAGAGAGAAGAGGGTTTCTCCCGGCAACTCTCCCAAACACACCCCACTTGTTCAGTATTTTGTGTTGTACTGGACATTAAAATGCTAACTGAGGCTTATAGAGTGTGAGATGTAGCTGTTGGGTTTGTTACAGTTCCTCTGATATCAGAGTGAATTTGCTGGGACGTACACTCCTGACGTATACTTGACATTAAAGTTTACCCGAATTCTCCAGACAAGCAACTGCTTCTGTAGAGCTGCTCAGGCAGAGTGATGTACGGTTAATAAAGTACATTTGGTTAGCAGCACCTGGCAGCTACCCACTTCAATTCAATTCAATTTTATTTATATAGCGCCAGATCAAAGCAAAAAAGTCGCCTCAAGGCGCTTTATATTGTACAAGAGTACATACAGAGAAAAAATCCAACAATCATATGACCCCCTATGAGCAAGCACTTTGGCGACAGTGGGAAGGAAAAACTCCCTTTTAACAGGAAGAAACCTCCGTCAGAACCAGGCCCAGGGAGGGGCGGGGCCATCTGCTGCGACCGGTTGGGGTGAGAGATTCTTATGGAAGCGGTGAAAGTATACTTTCTCGTTTTTCACAGGACAGCACAGAGCTCTGTGGAGATGTTTTTTTACTTTCACTGTGCGGTAGGACTTTGTGCATTTTGCTGACGTGCCAACAACCCTGGCAAAACAGCAGCATTTAGGGAATGAGAATAGGTGCTTTTCTGTAAGCTTTACACAGGCTAGTATTCATTTTATGTTGCTAAAAAGAATGTTAATAAGAGTCGTGGGCAGACTGCTGCTGTCTAGCCTGAATAAAACAATGCACCGAGATTTATAAGTGAGTGCTCTTGAGTGAAAGGCTGTGGCCTGAAGAGTTGCCAGTTTTTTTGGACAGAGTTGCAACATTTGCCAAACATTTCTGCTACTTAGCAAATTAAAGAGTTGCATTATTTATGCCCTCTGAAGCTCAGACAGTCACATTCACCCCAAATGATTTGGAGTATAGTTTACTTTTATATATAATTTTTAATTTCTTGATGGTCCTTTTTTTTCATAAGATCTCAGCCCAGGGCTGTGCTTGACTCTGGTAACCAGGCTGTTCGTTATTCATCTTCAGTCAGTGCTAAATAGTGAAACAGATGAGCTCTTAGGCAACACTCCAGGCCAGCGTTAAGTAAACGTCTTATCAAGACCCAAATGAGAGTGTTATGTCACCGCAGGCTTCAGGCGTACAGAAACATACCTGTTAACACACCACACGAAGAGATGCCAGATGCTAAATCAGTTATAAAACCAATCTATTCAGCTGGTTAACAGTCCTTGGGTCCCATTAACATTAGTTATGAGACCCTTCATTACAGCCTCTGATTGAAAGCAACACGGCGTGAAATCACTGAAACAACGAGCTCTCGGCAATGACCTCTATTTTCAGGTCACTGGAGGGAGCGAATGTCTGTGCGCGTGACACATTGTCGTGTGTTCATGTACTGTATGTATTTATTTATTTTTTAAAAATTTTCTTTCCTCTACACGTATCATCAATCTTGCACTTTGACGGATTGAATGTAAATGTGCAGGGACAAGTGGGGGAAGGAAACGGTGAATAAGATGTATGTGTGCGTGGCTCTCCTG
Source organism: Hemichromis elongatus (assembly GCA_015108515.1). NCBI lineage: Eukaryota > Metazoa > Chordata > Actinopteri > Cichliformes > Cichlidae > Hemichromis > Hemichromis elongatus. Next base: position 8,612 of record VUQR01021104.1, read on the forward strand.
TGGCTTTGCGTTAGTACCTATATATATATATATGTGCATTTTTTCTGTCACATATGTGTACGCGTGTGTGTGTGTGTCTTTGTGTGTGCTTGTCTCTGAGGAAAGGGATTTGATTCACTACAGGGTTTCTTTGGAAGCTCATGAAAGGGAAAGCAGCCTGTGAGTGTTAAAGTTCATTCTCTTCCTGTCAGCTCCCATTAGACTGACAAATCCCTCGGCTGCTTGTGTTCAAATGATCCCAGAGGACTCGGAGAGCACGCATCAATCCTACCTTAGGCTTTCTGTCCATGGGGTTGAGTCAGGACGTCTACATTTAAAGGGCTTGCCTCAGGGATCAGAAAAAGTATTAATCCAAGGCAAATCACCAAGACGAGTCACAGGGTACAGGGGAGAGACAAAAGTGTGCTTTACATATTTCTCGCCACTCTTGTGTTTTTGGTGAGAGATAAATGCTTATCTAATGGATCAGTCACAGTAGAGTAAAAGTAGGACACCAGTCTCCTTTCTTTTTGCTGTAAGAGACCGATTACAAGTGGTTGCAGTGTCCTCTGTCCAGCCACAGGTTAAGTGTGCAAAACCGCTTTCAAACGCAAGCTGATTCCACGGATCGTCAGGTGGAAAACAACCTGTATCCAAGCAATCTTGGCGCATCTCGTACTGGTTGGGATCACTCTTATGTAGTGATGCTACGGATCAAAAATCTCACGGTTCGGATTGGATCGCGGTTTTAAGCCACGGATCCGATCAATTTTCATATCAGCAAAATAACACAAAAATTTACTCGCCACTTATTTAAGTATTTTTTGCCTATTAAAAAAAACATTTAACTCGAGACTAATTCCACACAATTATATAAAAACAAATTAAGGTGCAATATAGGGCAGTACAGGGCTGTGTATCCACCACTTCACTGTGATACAATGAGCGGTCGCGGTCACGTAGCTTTCCGTTGCCTTGGAGGTCCATCCATTTGTAGTTAGGTCAACAGACGATGCCTGGGACAGTTGAGCCATAACTTTAAACTTTTCCTGATCATACATACATATCCCGTTGCACGTCCACTTAGCGTGGCTCAAGCACGTTCATCATAGTTTAAAGCCCTTGTTTTGCACAACAGAATGCGGCCTCCCGTCTGCAGCTAAACACCCCAATAGCATTTGTAATACCTTTAGCCCGGTCGGATTGGGCAGCAAAGGGCTGCTTAAATGCCGCAAACCCCACTGCTCCTCCATTTGGACTGCTAGCGCTGGCCTTAACTATTGTTTGACAGACTTCTTCTTTTTCAAATCTTCGGATCACGTGCGTGCCGAACCGTGAAGTGGGATCGGTTCGGATTACGGATCAACCGTGATCCATTGCAGCACTACTCTTGTACCGGTTGAAAGTGAAGTTGCCAAGCCCGTTTTTTTTTTGTTTTTTTTTCAGCAGTCTGTATGAGAGTTCCACCAGTGAATGAATCAAAATGTCACTCTGATTTTAAATAATATTTTTGAAGCTTTTATACAGAAACAAGAGATTAGTGCTCTACTTCAAACATAAGTATTTGTTATATTTTAGTGTGAAATAAAAATAGGGGGACTTTCCAACCAATGCACTGATAGAGGTTTTGCCTTTGGGCGACTCTTAGATGCTGTCAGGTAGGTGTAAACATTCTGATCTATAAGAGTAAAGCTATAGATCATCACTCCACTGGCAAAACACTTTGTCTCCTCTCTTTTTTTCCTCTGTCCTTCTTGAGTTTTCTTTATTTTGTTTTTAGCTGTAATATGGCCTAACATCGTTGAATCACTAGACAGACTTCCCACACTCAAGCTCTGTTGCTCAGTGGGTGACAGGCAGTCTGTGTTTAGTTTGATATGATGTCATTTTTCTTGATCTAAAGTCACTAAGTCAAGTTAAAAGTTTAATGTGCTGATTGTTTGGGGATTCTTTTCCCTCCTGTATTTCCCTTTTTATCAGTTTTACACTTTTTACAGTCTGGCTTTGGGATCACAACAGACAAAAGAAAGACACGGGGGAATAACCAAAATTACGTTCAATTTAGCAGCAAAACGTTTTTCTTTTATCAAATGTAACAAAAATCAAGCCTTGGAAATGAGAGTGGCAGAAAAGCAATCTGCCAGGTGAAAAGAAATCCAACTATATATAAAGAATAATCAAAACTCGAATCGAAAATAAAATTGTGTCAGAAGAGTAAGCTGCTATGTGGCTGGTTTTATAGATCCTAGACACAGTGGCCAGCTGCCTCCACTTTCTTGATTAATTCCAGCTCGAGCCAACCAGGAACCATGGAAAATACATGTGACCTAAACACAGGAGACCCATGGAAGGCCATGAGACTGAAGGAGAATAAATACCAACATATCAATCCAGTATTTGTTTAGGTCACACTTTGTTTTTGTTTTTAATTGAGGAAAACTAGAAGCAATAATGAGCAAAATAATTCAATTCAGTTTTATTTATATAGGACCAAAGTAAATATAGTTTCATCAAGGCACTTTATATTGTAAGGTAAAGACCCTACAGTAATAGACATAAAATCCAACAATCAAAGGCCTCCAAGATGGGAATAAGCTCCGAAGCTTCTCTGGGTTACTAATATTGTTTTCATTTTCCAGCCCAGTTCAACCGCTCTTCTCAAATCGAATGAACTTCCTAGCATCGTGATACTTTCCATTAACGTCTTGTAGCATGCTTCTGACGCACCCCGCTGCAGTATTTGTGTTTATTGTTCTTTATTTTCCCCTTAGTTACGTCTTTCAGAAATGGTGTCCTTCATCTTTTTCTTTTTTTTTTCAAATACATAAGTACTGGCTTAATTTAAGGTTAAATATATACATGAATAGTAAAAACCTGCACTGCAATATGTCACTATGAGAATTTGAACACATTCCCCTGAGTGTGAAAGCTTAGGTAGTCCAGTGGGACTCTAAACACCATAAATTGTGTTTTCGCACGTGTGATTACTCGCCTGGCTTCAGGACAAGAGGGTGACGATGTTGACGATGGCATGAAGACTTGCAGAACGGAGGGAAGAGGTGTGAGTAGCAAGTGCGGTTAACCTTGAAAGAATATATTCGCGTTCACTTTAGCACCACTGTTACATATATTAAATCATAGCATTTATTAAGAGCCTGTTAGTCTATTTCATGAAACAATTTTAATCCTATTACCATGGCCTAAAAAAAAGAAATATCCATGTCTCTTCAGCACCAAACTCATAGCTGCAGGCACACTCACACTTGGCCCTTTCCCCGTCTCCACAGCAGCCTGACAGGACTTATCTTTCCAATGCTCTTCACACAAGCAGGCAATAAAAATGCAGCCTCTCAACTTTTCACTGTAAACTCAGCGGGGTTTTGTGAAACTGTCTCTTGACCCATTTATATTGGAGGCACTAGCTGAGGTGGTTTCTCTCGATAGCCACACTGTCTGATTCCATTTCCCAGCATGCGTGCCCGCCCGCGTGTGTGTGCAGACTTGTAAAGTTGTGATACAACAGAAGTCTGCCAACAACCAAGGAGTCCCAAAGCCAAACTACTATCATCCTGCAGAACTTAACATTTAAGCATGCCTCATTTTTACCCTCTATTTTTATCCATGTCTGCTTTTTTCCATGCGTATATGTGGGAATGTTGTGGTATTTGGACCTGGTATCATCCCATGTAGGAGGCTGTTTGCTCTGAGCCTGTAACTCATGTGTTGTTGGCTGACAGCAAAAAAATGTGGCCAAAGAAAAGCCAAAGTAAAACTGTGACCTTTTCGCCTCAGGCAGGATTGAGTTAGTCCAGGATCGATCTGCATTCCATAGCCTCAGATGATCATACATCTTTTTTAAGTCCCCACAGAGGCTTTGTTTCCCCATTTATCATTTGCTTCTTCTGTCTCATCCATCATTACACTTTCCACTCCATTAGCCTGCATTTTGTGTCGACATTCTTCTTCTTCCGCCTACTCCCTTTAGGGGGTCAGCACAGCAGATCACCCGCGTTCATCTCACCCTACCCCTAGCATCCTCCTTCAGTACATCCATGATTTTTTTTTCTGGGTTCTTCTGTTTTCTCTTCTTTCCTGGCAGCTCCATCTTCAACATCTTTTATCCAAAACATCTCAGCTTTGCCTCTCTATCTTTATCCTCCATACTGCTCTGTTATACTGATCAATAATCTTGTCCATTTTGGTCACCTCCAATGGAAACCTTAACATCTTCAACTCTACCCCCACATCTATAAAGCTTGATTAAGACTTCTGTGGGAAATCTACATCCTAGCTTACACTGTAACCAAAACCCCTTTAATCCCTAAACTGTAACTTTCCACACTGTTCCAGTTGTTGCAGGCCCAACATGTCGCAACATTTCTCGGGAGGGTCTTGGTGCACATCAGGTTACATAGAAATGCAACTCCTGACCTTTTCTGTACTTATTCATCAACAATCGGCATGCAGTCCATACTGCTCCGTGCTGATTGTCACCTCTCTTCTTAACCTGTCTTTAAACAACTCTTTCTCATGGTGCAGCTCATCAAAAGGATCCCTCTGTAGACAGCTCTGCACATCACCCTTGTAAATTAGATCTGATGCTTCTTCATGTGTCAATCTCCAATTGATACAATTCCTTTTCTCCTTTCTTTGTGTCCAGCTTCACATGCATCACTAAGCTTTTTCAGTTTTTTTTTAACCCATACTCCATTTCTTGTCCTATCTTCGCCATAGTGTAAACAGGAAGAGTTTTCCCTGCGACAGATTGACGACCTGTCCAAGTTCCACTCCACCTTTTGCCCCATGACAGCTGTAATAGGCTCCAGTCCCTCCCCCTAGATAGCTGGGTGGGTGGATGGGATAAATGGAGCTGTAACAGGCATGTCTGATCTAAAGAAGAAATTGTGAGAATGACTGTAGCAGTCCAATGTTGCATTAAGAAAAATTAAGCTACCAACCTGGCTTGCAAATCATCTAAAAATAACCTGGAAGAAATCCATGTATACCAGATAGGTTTGCAACAGAATTTTGTCCACCTGTTCACCATTCCCAATTACATGTTACTTATTATTTATAATTGTTAACATAAGGGTTGTTTTGTATGAACCCTCCACAGAGCCTACTGCTTACTGTTTTTATACTACAGTAACAAGTAGCTCTCCCTTTGCTTCCCTGGTCTGAATCAGTCGCTGATTAGACATGTTGAATCAAAACCAGCAGAGCTTTGAGTAATAAGAAAAGCCAGTGCCTCAAGTACAACGACATGCAAATTAATGCCCGCAAATATGTGACTGGCATCATTAAAAAGTAATGAGGCAGCCATTAGTCAGGGAAACGAGAAGTGTCATTTAGATTAGCTTAGACAATAACAACAATGGCTGTGTTGAAAGAGCATCAAAAGCAGCTCAAATGATTCTAATGACACTAAGGGCCAAGAAATGTTCGACTTTGTTGCACGGTTGCAGATATTCCCTAACAAGCTCTGTGAGTCTAGCTTGCAGACTGTATGCATTATTTTAAGGAAAACCAACAAACAAAAAAAGCCACCTCCTGATGCTTGTGTCAGAAGTGAAAGGACTCAGTGGAAATTGGAAAGGAAATAAAAAGGCTATTCTGAAGGATGGGACAACCAGGTACCTTTCTATTCTTGGTGCCCTCAGTGTTGATCAGTGTGGCACGCTGGGTTGAAAATGTGGGTTAGCTTGACCACAAAACTGTGGATGTGAGCATTTTAAAACTTGCTGAATTTTTTTCTGATTTAGTATACTTCTATTTCAACTTGTATAGTGACATTGTTTGGTGATCATTTCCATGATCTTGTTAGAGGATGTGGGGCAATCTATGTACATACACCAAACAAAACAGACAGGTGGACTTGCGTAGCAACCACAAGCTAAGCTAGCTAAATCAAAATGCAAGACAAAAGAAAGTTCATGCTGAAGGCAGACAATCTCAGCTGGGACTGAGGTGGGAGATTGAGTAACTTAAATCTTTACCAAGTGAAAAGAGGGGCCCGTTTATTCATATGCAGTGTGACAGTTGCTGTGTTTAAAGAACAAAATTTGTATTTTCATTTTGATGTTTCAATCCACATTCCAGAGTTGTATCTTCATGGCTGAAGAACAAAGGCCTCTGAGCAGTTTTCTGTAATTGCGTGCTCCTGAAACTCTGTCTTGAAGTGATGAAGCTGTAAGCTGCAAGAAGACAGAAGGATGAGTTGTATGGTAGAGCAGGGGATGATGGCTGGCTTTTCTTCCATTCTATGTGAAGATGATCCCACAATGGTCCAGACTCTCGAGAGGCCAATCCATGACTAACGGGCTTTGCTTTGGATGACTCCTAAATGTGTATGTTTTTTTACTACACCCGCAGTACGTTTGGGAAAACTGTCATGTTGAAAAAGGAAGCTGTTACCACAAAAGATCCAGATGTTGTTACACTGTGGAGCAAATCACTTTTCTCGCTTGAGAGCTTCAGTGGAAACCATTCCCGATGAGGCTTCAGAGAACCGTACATGATCATCTGAAGGGCCAGGTACAAACCTGGGGTCCTGGATCAAATGTTTGCTGGATTATTTTCCTGTTTCTAAAGGATATGAATTTATTGACTTGACTTTTCATCTGCTGGAGATTGTTTATTTGTTGTCGTTGTTTGTTATGTGTAGACACAACTCTGGTACATCCCAGGAGTTAGGTGCTTGAATGATTCACGGGTCAGTGTTAAGTGGCTGATCAAACAAACAAACCCCCAGAAAGCATGGAGAACTATTCCACCAGTTGACCTCCTTGGAAGCAAAATATAAAAACGTTAAGGGGAGTTCAAATCTCTATACAGTACTGTATATTTACAGTTAGATTAAAGCATGTTTGTTTGACACCTTCAAGTTAGAATATTGCTCTTTCAAGTAACCCCTTTCAAGTAGTTGTACAAAAAAAACCCAAATTATTTAGAGAAATATCCAGCACATAACTTAAAATTTACCAAGTCATTGCTGACCCATCTAGGGTATTAGTTATAGTTAACATCCACCCTTTTTTTTAATAAAAATATGACCTGCTTTATAGAAAACTGGGATGCCAAAATGAGTGAAAATTAATTTTAAAGAACATCTACTTGTTTCTCAAATTTTGCCAATGTAGCCAACCCTGACACTAGCCAAGTCTTTGGTTAAACAATAGAAGGATGGCTGGGATATTAATAACAAAGCATCAAGACAGCACAAAGCAAACCATTGTTTTAAGTTAAAGAGCTCGTTAGTTTTGCTTCTCTCAACAAAGCCTTTTAGCCCCAAATTCTTCTTCCTATTATTCTATTAGCCTCAAACAATTTTTAACATTATTTCAACAATAACAGATTTGTTACATTAGGAGGCGTCATGCTAATACTATATTAACATGAAGTCACCATCAGAGGTATAACATAGTGGAGGAGAAGTCTGTTAATGGACTTATTCATAGAAAAACTCTTTGGCCAAGCACGTCAAAACACTTCCACCAAACTAAGATATTCCCTTATACTGCTACAACATGATGGCTGCTCAGGTTGATGTCACGCAGTGTTATTACAGGCAAAAGCCACAGAAGAGTAATTTGTCCAGATTTTATTTTATTTTTTTCTTTTCTTTCTTTTTCGAGAGCCTTTGATAAAGTTGTAAGTCTGTAGCCAAGGCTGTCAGCAGTGAAGGAAGGCAGAACCTGTCAGACCTCACAGTGTTTTATAGCCAGTGTCCGTGTGTGTCCGTGTGTGTGTGTGTGTGTGTGTGTGTGGGAGGGCACCGTCTGTTTGACACACACAGAGCAGCTAGTGTAATCACAGCTGTAGGAGGAGAAGTAAAAACTTCCTTTATCCCTCGTCATCTATCTTTAGCTTTGTTTCCCTTTTCTCTGCTTCCCTGTTTTCAGTCTGTCCATCAGTAGGTACAACCAGAGGCTAAAAGATAAAGGGAAGACTGTATGAGACAGTAATAGCAACTTTTCCCTCCAAGTCAAACAGTTATGAGAAATTTCACCAATGTGGCTGATTCTCTTTAACCCCCCCTCTTCCCTTCTCAGTTTGAATATTCACTCCACTGTCTTCCATAATTGGCTTTTTCTGTGGTAAACAACTTTAGGATTCAGGCATGGACTGTTGTTTCACGTTCTGTACAGTAAACAGTGCACACAGAGCAGAGAGGCCGAGTCTGTGTTTGAATACGCAGGATTGTGTTTAACTTCGAACTGTGAGTGCGGGGGTGTGAGCGTTTCGTGGGTGGGTTCGATTCACTGCCCGTCCTCGGCTTTTGTCGTCAGCATTGCGGATGTTTTTTTTTTTTATTTATTCACCCATTATCCGAGTTAATATACCCATTCTTGCATCTCATATGAAAATTCAAAAGATACTTTAAAAATAAAATAGAATGATCTCATCACCAGTTCGGCTTCTTTTCTTTTCTTTTCTTTTTTTTTTTTTTTTATTTTTTTTTTTTTTTTTCCTTTTTATTAAATG
>VUQR01021104.1:17094-35767 GCA_015108515.1 Hemichromis elongatus
TAATGAATGGACTTCTTGTACCCATTAACACAAAGATTACAAATGTTCACAACTGAGTGCCTTCTACGCCCACATTTCCCTGCCCCATTTAACATCCTTGACAGCTTTTCATATGCATCAACCCCCGCTAGCTCAGTCACCAGTTTTTTAGGAGTCACTCCAGGCATTGTGCAGTTTATGTGAACGTGTCGGCATCCAGCATTCACACGGCCCTCTATGCAGTGGCATTTCTGGAGTTACAGGAACTGGCTCAGAGGAGGTGTGATGTGTTTCAGGGATAATAAAAATGTTTGGCACAGGAAGAATTATTCTCATGTGTCCTTTTTTATGTATTTATTGCACCCAAACTTTTTTAAAGCAAACACAACAATTGTGTTTTGATATTCTTTAAATGACACTATTCTACAATTAAATTTCATTTGATGAGGTTTGAGGTTCACTAGAAATGGCAAGACAGCCACTCACTCAGACGCAGACATTACAGTCTATCAACTGCTTGGTTCTTAATACCTTTATTTATTTATGACATTATAAGTCCGTATCAATCTTAGAGTTTATATTCTAAGTGTGGCATTATTTTGAGAGACCCCAAGAAGCTAATACACAAACTCTGCGGCCGGTCTTTTATTGGTCATCTTCAAAAACGACTTGTGATTTGAAGCTTGAAAGTAAAACGGCAGCGTACTCTTACATCCACAGTCATTACCACTTTTACCGATGCAGTTATCAGGCAGTTCATCTGTAAAATGCATTAAGTAGACTCAGAATTCACAAGACAAAGCACTGCGTGCGTTATCCTGCTCTGACTCAAATAGGCACCATAAACATGATCTCATCAGCTTCTACGCAGCCAGAGTTGTCACTCTCCGCTGACCTTAACGCTAAAGGCCCTTCTGTATGGGCTTCACTTTTCAAACAGTCTTTTTTTTTATATACAGTCTGTGACTACATCCCATAATTTTAAGGTTAGTACACCTGACAAACGTCCTGTTTTTGGTCTGCATAGGAATGAACTTCCTTTGCCTGGAAGTCTTTGTTTGATGCATAATAAGCTGCTGTTTGCTTCTAGTATGCACCATTATATTTGCCTGAGCTTTTTTGTTCACCATCGATGTTATATGAGGGGGGAAAATGACAACTTTAGAGCTACCCACATCCCAAAGAGGCTGAAATTTCCTATTTGCCTCCTCAGAACTGCTTATTAGGTGCTAGAACAGCTCCAGTGCTCCGTGACACATTCTTTGGATGTTGACAATGGATTTTGCAAAAGCGGTATAATGACTTTTATAATATGCAGTTATGGCATAGACAATCATTGTTATAAGTGATGGGAAACATCACTGATATGTTGCAGATAACTAAATCAGTGTACTTTTGGAATGGGATTTCTTTCCGTCTGTGTTATGTCTCTTTCTGCACCAGCAGACAGTCTATTTATGTCTGTCTTCTCCTTCTGTTTCTCTGTAATTGGGAATAGTTCCTGTGTCCACAGTCCTCGTAAGCCAAACATGCCATCCTCTTTCCTCTGTGTTGCTTCAAGTGCTTACTATCTTATTCACGCTTCCACTTGCTAAACCTCAGGCTGACAACCCAGCTTCAAAGCTACCGCAATAATCCTGCTTAACGTCCTTTGCTTAGCAGCTGAGCACTTGTTTTACGTATCTCAGAGTAACTCCAATGGAATAAAGGTGAAGGGGGTGTGTGTGAAAAAGAGGCACTTTAGAGGAAACACGTTTATCAGAATGCTACTTGTGTTTGAGAAGTCATCCCCAGTAAATTCTCTCTTATCTCACATTTATACAGGCACACACTCTCACTCACTCTTCTGTCTTGCTATTCAAATCATGATGGCTCCAAACAACCCGTCAACCTGGATAATTTCCTCTCGTTAACTTGAAAGGTCTGTGTCAAGCAGGCCATCGGTCACATTTTCCTCTCATGCAGAGTGCGTCTGCTCTGGGTGTCTCCAGAAGGCACGAGTGACGGATGGTGAAGTATTTTGGCGTGGATTCCTTAAGGCATGCCCTCGAATACACAGCAGCTCTGTTCAAAAGCTGTTAAAATATCCACATTTATCCGGCTGGCAATCCAACACCGTTACAGATTGTTGGAATTCAATTTTGCAGTTTTGTCAGAAACTGGTGGCGACACAGGTGTATGCACAAGGTGGTCTCTGGTTTTGGTGCTTCGACAAACTTTGTGCAAACTGGTCCAGTTTTAAAGAGCGACAGTATCCACACAAGGAGGTAAGAGAGGTGGCAGTGGAAGAGAGGTGGCAGTGGAACCACCCACTGGTTTCTGGACTTCACATTTATCAACATGTCTTGAAGTTCTCCAGAGGCCTGGTAATGAACTAATCATGTGATTCAGGTGTGTTGACCCGGGGTGAGATCTAAAACCTGCAGGACACCGGCCCTCGAGGCCTGGGATTGGGGACCCCTGTTTTAAAGCATCCACTTTGGGGTGTTGGCCACCACCAGCTCGGTTCTTGGAGCCAGGTGTAACTGGTTGCAGGGCTACTATATGAGCAAGAAAGTTTGGTTAGTAAGTTGTAGCCACAATTGACGCAGTGATGAATGGCACACTCGAGGTTTCCGAATTTATGTGAGCTTGCAGTTTAGACCCCTCTCACTACTGCCATGACTGGTCCGTCACAGCAAAGTGCACTTAATGTTTAACTTAGGGCCACCATATGGCCTCCAGCCTGTATCAGTGTATTTGCTAAATGCCTTTGGGGCACAACACGCTGTACTCTCAAGGTTTCTGTGTTGGTCTTAGAGTGCTTTTTTTTTTTTAATTCCTCTATACCAGGGGTCCCCAATCCCAGTGCTCGAGGGCCGGTGTCCCTGCAGGTTTTAGTTCTCACCCTGATTAGTTCATTACTAGGCCTCTGGAGAACTTCAAGACATTTTGAGAAAGTAATTCATCCATTTAAATCAGCTGTGATGGAGCAAGGACACATCTAAAACCTTCAGGGACACCGGCCCTCGAGGACTGGGATTGGGGACCCCTGCTCTATACCAACGTGTAATACTCTGTTTTTAGGGACCGCTTTGAGAGGGGATTTAATACCTGCAGTTTTCTGTCTATCAGCTGAAGGAAAAGAAAGTATGACCGTGTATTTTAGGAACAGTAGGTTTTAACTGTATTTCCATATTGTGTCTGGTTGGACGTCATCATTAGCATGTATTATGAGATATTTTATTTCCCCATTGTATTACAGAAATATATATATTTTGACTAGTTGAATGATGGAAAGGCCATGAAGTGTGACCAGTAACTAAAGCCTTGAAACTATTGTGGCGTTAGATGAAGAAGAACTGATTCCCAAAGCTCATTATTGTTGGAGTGGAGCATTTCAGTGCTACTGATCTGCATTCAAAGGCAGCACCACTCATTCCACGCTAGTGCAACTAATCAGCAACTCTACATTTTAAATTCAGATTGTTGTTTTGATGACGGCTTGTTCTCCAAGGCATTTTATTGATGCTATTGCTTGTCCTGATTATATTTATTTATTCATTAGCAAAGACTTTTTTTTCTTCTTTTCTTTCTTTCTTTTTTAGCTTTTTATTTGCATCATCAGCTTCTCATGAGCAAGTTCCAGAAAGTGTTTGAAGTAGCGCACGGTTAAAACCAGCATGCGTGTGCAATTTTAACAGATACACCTGCAACACTGAATGTGAACCAAAACACAAAAGCTCTAAAATTTATGTTTCTTTTTATCATGCACATGAAATGTTATGCATTCCTTAAATGTCTGGGTCATGTTGAAATGTCCTGTGCTACTTATTAGCAGTGTTGGGGTCGTTACTCACTACTGTAGAAACACGGATAGGTGAAAATGGAGGTTATAGTCCTGCGAGCCTGGCTGCTCATCACTGCCTTTGTTACCTGTTGAAGTTCAGGCTCTGGCTGCTGGCTGCATTCACTCATGTTTAACATCATTCTGGGTTCTTGGCTAGCTTTGTGTTAGCATTCTGTCCGTGCAAACACCAAAGAGAGCCAAAGTTGTTTCTGTTCTGGACGCAGTTTGCATTCAGTGCAATAACAATTTAATGTCCACTCCTCAAAAGCTGTAGATCACTCAACGAATTCGCTCTTCCTGGATTACAAAGTAAACTCAGCTGATTACAGCCAACAGTAGCAATAAGACATGAAGGCAACGCCACGCACAAAACTGTTGTAAATAACAGATTTAACAGGACAGTGTGTCAGTACTGTCTTTTAAACCGATTTTTCGAAAGCATTTTATTCTGTTTTATTGTCTTTGTTGATGTTTTGATTTGTATCTTGAGGCGGTGTAAGTAAATAATGTACTTACTTACTGCTCCTTTCACAAAACACCACAGACTGACTACTAGAACAGACAGTGTGTCTGACAGGCAGCTCACAGACTCTCAACAAGCAGCTTTGTTAAATAGTGCCTGCATGACACTTGACACTTTGGATGATATATGATACACTTGCATTAGGTAGCACAATGTGCCACTGCTACACTGATGGTTGCTGGAAATATGTTTGGGGACTTGTATGTAGACATTCTGACAGAAACTATAACAAACTGATTGATTTAACTATTTTCAACTTTTACAACCAATTTCTTGTTATATTAGAACAAACACAGTTTGATTTTTGAATGATGACTTGTGTATCATTTATTGTTGCGTTGTTGGTCCACAGTGATTCCTTTAAAGGTTCTTCCACCCATATATTAACTCATGATAACTCGGGACGCTGACCTCATTTCCTCCTTTTCCCTCTGATAGCAGGCTTCAGAGGAGGCTTCCCTGCTGTTATCCAGCCCCAAGATGCTGCTCCCAGTCTCAGGCATACTGCCACCCAGCACCCCGTTGTCTGTGCACCACCAGATCCAACTGCTCCAGCAACAGCTCCAGCAGCAACAGCAGCAGACACAAGTGGCTGTGGCACAGGTGAGTTTCATCCAAAGTGACATTATGTCTCCCATGAATTCTGCTCACACAGGAATCTGAATGTGCTTTTTTTTATACATTTAAATTACATTGCATATCCCTCCAGTACTTTTACACCGCTCACTACGATCCTCACCGTAGTGCGCAGATGTTGCTAAATGTCGCAAAGTAAATCGTTACGAACCTCCAAACTTCATGTGGCCTTCAGATTCTAATGGGTAATCTTGCAGAATGTAAGAGAAGACGAGCACAGAGAAACCACAGAAAACACTGTAGCTATGGGTCGGTGTGATCACTCGTATATTTATTAAATTTTAAAATATAGATTCAAAATAAGAAATAAAAAAAGAGCAACACTCCAGTATAAGCTAATGAATTATGAACAGTGTATTGGTACACCGGTGATTGAATTTAAACCCACAGACCTCAGTTTAAGTGAGCACAATCCTTCCAAGCTAATATTTGTAGAAAGTATGCCTGTAGGTTGCTAAAACCACACCCTCCGTCTGTCCGCCCGTGCTATATCAGTTACTGTTTCTGCTGTGTGCACAGATGCTAGCAAAAGTACCTTGTAGCTTGTTGCAAAAATACATCTCTAACTGGAAATTGTTATTCTGCTTTCAATCCAACTTTGCTGAAGTAGCTTTGCAGGATTGACAGCTCAGAATAATCCTTCTTTGCATTAGATTAGGACTTGGTGAAGTCCCTTAGCTCACCTACTGTCTGAAACAATCTGTTTACGCTCACTCCACCCACCTTTAAACCAACATTGCTCTGACAGCTGGCGCTGAGTGCCTGAAAGAGAATATTTAGAGTAGTCTGAACCGTGAGCTTTTGGCTCACAGGGATTACTTATACATACTCATGGTTTGAAACTTTGGCCATGTTTGATATGAGCATCCGTCAATATAATAGTGTGGTTATAGTAACTGAAAATAAGCCGAAAGAATAATAGGCCTCTTCGCATTTTGTATTAACAGTAATTTCTGAATTCCCCTGTGGGGGGCGGCGGATAATCAGAGGAATGACTCATGGGTCAGCGACAAATTAAGGAGACCAACACATGCCTGTGGTCTTGGAGAGGAAAAAAGTGCAAAGTACATCCAGCATGAGATATCAGTCATCCAGTTTGAGTGGCTGTAGTGGGGGAAGAAAGTGCCATTTCATAGCTCGACACGCTTTTTCTTGTGCGTACTTGCACTCGTGCTGCTGGCCCAGAAGTGTCCCACAGAGTTACATTTTGACGTCTTACAGCTTCTAGAGAGGGAGGCGGGGTCCTGATTGAACTGCCTGTCCACACTGAACTTAACTGTTCTCATCTTAAGCTGAAGATAAACAAACTGCTGCCACAACTGACCACCACATTCAGACTGCGCATGCTCATACATAGGTGCGATCAATTGCACACTAATAAGGCCAAAGGTCGCTGCCCACGGGCAGAGGAACTGGTGTGCGTTTTTTTTTTTTAATGTATCAAAACTGCTTTGGAACATGAAGTAACGATTTTCACCTCGTGAAATGTTTCAAACGAGCGCGTTCCAGGCGTTTGTGTCTGACCTTGGTTCATTTGCCATTTAGCAAGGTTTCCCCAGTGATCGTAACTTGTCTGAGATGCTGTAGCAGTTTGCTTCCACACAGCATTTAAATTAGTTTCTCCTTAGTTTATTTCTTTAAAGGCTTCTGGCTGCACTCTGCTGTTTCTACCATCCATCTCTGCAGTGCTTAAATAACTATCTCGGCAATCGATCAAATAATTGAAAGAAAAATAATCTAATATTGAATCATTTATAAGGCTCAACTTCTCGACTTTATGAGGTCAAAACTTCAGCAACACCGAAGTATAAAAAACAACTTCATTACTTCTTTACTCATTTTGGCTTGTTGCCTTAATCAGGTTCATCATAGAAACATATTATGTATACTGGAAATAATTAAGGTACAAATTAAAAAGCAACCATTTATATACATTCACATTTTATCTGCCAGTGAAGCACCTACAAGGATGGATGGCCGTTTGGTTTCAGCCCACACTCAGGGGCACACCATCTTCCTAAATGTGGTGCTATCTACATTTATGTGATGCTTGGACAATGACAAAGTTTTTTCACTTAACTAACCAGTGAAGTCTGTTTCAGAAGCTCTGTAAACAGATCCCCTTAACATGTGTTATGTGTATTTAAATGTGAGTCCGTGCCAAGATAATATGGTAGTGCCGTTTAAAATGATCTGACTTTCTTACTATACCTGATTACCTGTTTCCGAGGCTGCTCAGATTAGCTGGTTTTTGTTTTGTGGCATTCCAAACATCTGTGTTGACAACTGGAAAACTTTAGAGTGCCCTCTGTTGGACAACTCTGCATTTTAAGGCCTCAAAAATATGTGTTATAGCCATTAATGTGGGAGTCAAAGTTACACGTGACCACATTTGAATAAAAGGGTAGAGTGCTAAGTTATTAGCTAATGCTTACGAGGTTGATTAGCAAGCTACAACCATCAAATGTATGGAAGCAATGCACAGATGCCCCTATCGGCTAATTAGTGCTAACAGACTGATTAAAATGCAAGAATTTCATTCACCAAACGGGAGACAAATGACTTGTTTTAGGAGCCAGAATTAAATAGATTTTTACTTTTTGACAGGTGTTTCCTCACTTTAAAACGTAACAATACAGACAACTGTTTCTTCTCTTGTTTTAATTTCAGAATTTCAACATACACACACAGACACACAATCTCCTATATCGGTGTGCTCATGTGAATCTCCTGAGCATCCATAACGACTGATAGTTTGCCAAAAGAAGTGATTTGTGCTGTTTGTGTTCAAGAAAAAGTATTAGGCCCTCATGCGTTCTCTCCCACTGGTCCGATCAAACTCGGTCTCTCAGACGTATAAGCATAAACTTTTCTGAAGCTGCTTCTAAGCACTATTAATAAGGAAAGGCAGCTAACTCTGGTAATGAAAGTCAAACTGTAGAAAAGAAAAGGCTGCATGGTTCTGCTCACATAGTCCCAATTACAGACGAAGACACAGAGGAAGAGAGGAAGAAAGAGATCATATGGCTGACACACAAATCTAATGTGTAAAGATGTGTTTCCACATGCACGTCTTTAGCTCTGTTCGTTTTTTGTAATGTAGACTTCTACAGTTAGTTTACTTTTCAAAACTAATGGTCGTCCCTGGTGTCTTTGCTTCAGTTTCACACCAATAATGAAAATGACAGTGTTAGGTTTTTGTTGGAGGGTGTGCTGAAAGTAAATTTTGCTGGATGACAAAGTAACCTACTTATTCATGTTTAAGGCAGCTCTAGTTCTTATTTATGGTTCTAATGTCTCAAACAGGGAGTCCCTTCTGATTTTATTGCTGTCAGACACGAGTGCATAATGCTGTTATACAATAACAAATCAGCCACCCACAACTTTGATAAACAAAGCCAGAAAAAATAAGGAAGGAATCTGAGTTTTGCCAGGACTCCAGTGTACATACGCATAAATTAAACAACTTATGTAAAGACTTGAAATGTGAGTAAAAATACTGAAACAGGCTTTTACCAAATTGTTGTATGTACGATAAAAAGCTTTTTTTTAACGGATAAAACGGGATACAGAGACATCAGTGTTCTGTGTTTACTTGGCTTTGAGATATTTGTCCTTGAGGCAATGTGCTCTTTGTTATGCAGCGTGGGCAAATCAACTATTTTGAACTTGTTTTATCAATCAGATCGCTAACAAAAACGCGTGCCGGTGAATCTTTCCATGAAGAATCAGTCAGCTCACCCCTTCAGAACTGACTGTTTTTTGTACTATAACTTTCTTGTATTTTATTAAGTCATGTGAATTTTCACCTTTAGACTACAGTAATAGTTGTGCATTATGTTAGGTTGAATTTTTCCTCTTCAATAAATTAAATTAATGGGAATTAATGAAAAATTTGCATTGTTTTTTACACCGTTTCTAAGTCTTCACTATTTTGTAAGTACAGAAGCTAACCACATGATGTTTTAAGGGCTGAAAAACTGCAAACAAATCCATTTTCTTCCACTCAAAGTCACAAATTTCATTCTTTAAGCAACATTAAGCATCAATATTAAGCATATATCAGAACTTTGTATAAAAACTACACCAGAGTATTGTCTATGACAGAGAGTAACAGACCCAAGTAAGCTTATGGCTATAGTGTGCCACATAGCTATAAGACGTTTGATCCCAGGCTTCTCCATTCTTCATTCTGAAGTGTCGTTGGGCAAAATGCTTAGCCCTAATTTGCCCCGATACACTCAGTGTGTGAGTACGTGTGTGAGATATGTCAGCGGCACAAATACCATAAAAAAACCCTATTTAATCGTTTACTTTGAGAAGAATCAACTGCACTAAGCTTGTTTTGTTTTAATGCCATTGTCACAGTCCTTTGGGCTGATTTTGGCACCTATGCTGTTTGGAGACCTGACAGCAGAACAAGCGCTGAGAAGTTTGAAAGGTAATCGCGTTCTCACGGTTTTAATATTTCTGCCACAGTTTAATGAAGAAAATGTGAAAATCTGTGCCGCCAACTTCACCGGAATGCAGAATTAGGTGTGTTGTCAGTCAAAACTTCCTGACGGAGAGTCCTCCCACGCTCCCTGCCAACCACTAGCTACCTTTTCATACTTGAGGAAATAAGATGGGGATTTAATATCCTCAGACTCTATTAATCAATTTACTGATTAAAATAGAAAATGAATCTGCATCTGTTTTGAGAAATGATTCAGTCGTGTTTTGAAGCAAATTAGTGTCAGTGTCTTTAAAGTAATATCCTCTGTTTTCAGTTTTATAAGCTGAAATTAATAGAGGTTTGGAACAAAGACAAAACAGAAGATGTGATCGAAATCAGCATATTTATCTACACGAAAAATAATTATGTCCATAATTTTCTTTCTATTTGTCCCACTGTCTGCATATCCTAGCAGGATAGGCTCACAGCTGTATTGCAGAGTGATGGATGAAAGCAGCTGCGTTTTCTTATTTTTTTTATTTGTCCCAGGTTATTATGGAAGAAATTACCATAAGGGGTGAAGGAGAGATTACTTTCACTGTGACCCTGTGTGCTGCTGAAAATAACGGTGACTTTGAGGTTCAACCAGGGAACTGGAAAAATATTCTCACAGCTGAACTGCGCCGCAGAGCCTGAGCAGAGGTCACAGTAAATGGAGCTAAATTAGTGAGCTAGCCAACACTAATCACAGCTCACTTAGAGATGAGTGGAAGTGGAGATGTTTAATGAAGTCTTGAAATCGAGGGAGATACGGTACCTATCTGTTTCAGGACAACTCGTGTCTGCAGCTGCTGCTTCGCCGCTGCTTAATGGAATCCGACTTGTGGCTTCTGGTCTTTTTAGCTTGTTTCTGAGCATTTTTTGGTCGTTTCTTGCTTTCTTTGTCCTCTTTTAAGTTTATCCTGCCACATACTACTTTCAGTTTTTCATCTCCTTCCATTACTCTTTCCTTTGCACATTTCCTTTCCTCCCATTCTGCCTCAGTGTGTTTAGCAAGTTCAGTGCTAACTCACTGCTTCTCTTTCTCCCACACCTCTGCTTTTATGGTTCTCCCTCACGTTGCCAAGGCCGCTCTTGCCGTCTTACCCACGTTGCAAGTATGAGTGCATTTCTAATGATTTCTTTATCATTGCACCAGTAGAAATGTTAATGTTCCCTTTAGTGCTCTCCTGCAATGAGATAAAAACAGAGGCGAGCCAGTGTTGGAAAGGTTTCAGACACTTCCACATCAAAGGGCCCTAGCGTGGGTGGGCAATGCCATACCGATAATCTGGTGTGAAGAGCACATCCTCAGCAACCAACCCTGTGAAGTCACAGCACACAACCAACACATTTAATCCTCTTACACCACCACTGGGAGAGTCTCTGTGTCCCAGTCTGAAAGGGAAATTGTATCATTTAAGCAGTTTCACCAGCAGTTTTTATGTAATTTCTGCATCTCTACAACTCTGGCCAATCTTAAGTTATCACCATCTTTAATAAGCTGAAAATGTGCCTGGTTTAGATGAAGGAACTGCTTGGGTGAGTTGGTGAATGCAGGTATTTGCATTTGTATGAGATATCCTGCAGATTAAAGAATGACTAATGTCCCATTTCTCTGCAAGAGAGATTTGCCTTCTCACATGCACCCCCTTCAGGTAATGCTACAAAACGTCTGAGCTGCAGTGGATGTGTAGAAGTAGCTTTACTGTAGACTCATTCAGTAGTGGTCATCCGTTGTTATCAGTCCCGATTGTGTCACCTTTGGATGCGCACTGATACAAACTAACATTCTTAGTAGGCTTTGTCATCCATCATTTGTAATCAGTATCTTAAGTATCGATAGCAACTCTGGTATCGGTATTGGATCGATACTAACGTGACAGGATCGATATTTTTTTGCTAAAAGTTGTGTTTTATTGTATTAGCTAATTATTGTGAAATGTAAGAATCACAGTAATTTAGTGGTCGGTAATGATGGTTCATCTCATAAGTCATGGCACACCCCTTTCTCCTTCTACGTACGTACGTTGAAAGTATTGGTATCGGTGTTGATATCAGCAGCAATGGCCCTGTATTTACTCGATAACATATATTGCAGTATCGTACACCGCTATCAGAGAATAATGAAAAGCAACCCAGACTATGTGGGAGACATCTAGCGGTGGAGTGAAGTAGTGCATGTGGTAAATTAGTAAATCCAGCTTTGCGTGACTTGTCACAGCAGTGTTTGAAAGTGAAAGCAGAGTATATGAGAGGTAATTGGAGACTGCCTCAGCCAGCCCTGAGACCACCTAATGAACGTTTTGTAGCAGCCTTGGAAGTTCACTGCTCATTTCTTTAGTTTAGCAGGATGGATTGACGTTGTTTGAATGATGTTATAGTGACCTCATAGTGATACAATTGGGATGGATAACAAGTGATGAAGGCTATTCTTTGGACCAATAACAATGAAACTGTGGTTTGAAGCAGCAGAAAAACTGTAAACACTAAGTTAATGAATCATTGATGTGTGACTTGGGATTAGAATAATGTAAAACAGAAAGCCCTGTGGGATTCCTGCATGCTAACAACGTTAGTTAGAGACAGATGCTCTCTGCATTGTAAAGAGGAAACGATGGAAGGATGGAAAATGGGTACTGAGGTTTCACGTTGTTGTGAAGGAGGGAATGATGAAGATCAAAACCGTCCTTGGGTGCTGTTCTGCTGGGAGACGGTTTTGAACAATGAAAGTAATAAAAAGACAGAGAGATGCTGCTCCCTAATTAGAGATTTAACGAGACATTTTAGGTGCTTGAAGCGCCTTCACTTTCACGAAGCTGAGATAAGAGAGCAGAATGGATTGGGTAGCAGCAGGTTTACTACCAAGGGACCACCAAAGTGAAGCACAAGTGGTGCACCTTTTAATTGGCTCTTTGTCTGAGTTGTGCTTTTAGTAAGAGGTTTTTTACGCCTTCGCTCTTCGTGGAACAGCAGCATCATTGTTTCCAAAATACCGCGTTTGTGGTCCACAAGTGAACCGTCACTCTGTCAGTATTTCTGCCTGGTTGACTGTGCCCGTCCTTCCTTTACTGAGCGTTTACAAAGGAAATGCCAACCTGTTTGTTCATATATGTCACATTGCACCAGTGTGTGTGTGAGATTTGAGAACCTTTAAGCCGGTTTTCTATCGATTTAGGCATTCTCTACAAACTGAATAGGCTGTAACTATTCCATATATTACCCTAAAAAATGTGACGGAACTATCGATCCTTAAAAAATCGATAATTTCTTTTCCATTACTGGGAACCATTGCACTTTCTGGCACGTCATTCATGCACTTTCTTTACTATGATACATGCATTCTCTGATAATGGAGTAAATTTTCTTTTTCTTTTTCAATGGGCGTGGCTCTTCTGTGGGGTCCAGGACTGAGTTCAGATTCAGGGTGAACCCCTGTTTCTAAGCAGGACAGGTAGCATTAAATTATTACACTATAGCTTTCAGGTTTTACTGGCTCTGAACAGAACGTAATCTGCCTAGGATTTTTTTTCCCCTCATTCACAGCCACTGTTATCTTATCTACGTGGAAAGAGGAGAAAAGTGAACAAGCAGCCTATAACTTTGGAGGAGTGGAGATTTAAACATTATCTGTCATTTTTTTTAATTTTACAAAAGGACAAAAGTGTGGCAGTAATGTACAAACACACCAAATAACTGTCTGTTACTACTAAAGAGCAATGCCAAAGTTTGGATGCTAACACGAAGCTAGTTGACCCCAGCCAGGCTGGTCGTTTTCAACAGGCAACATAGGGAGAGATGATTAAAGCCTCCATTTTTCCATTAAACACACTTGGGTCTGTTTTCGCCAGCTTTGCTCTCAGGTTTGTAAAGCACTTGAACAGCAAAAGAAAGATTTTGCATGTGTATCCTTGTTAAGATAGGGATTTGTGCCGGGATGTGTGACTGTAGCCTAAAGCTTATACTGTTAATTGCTAATTATGTGGCAGTGCATCTCAGACCAGAGTAACATGAAAGTAATCCTGCAAGTAGGTTGACAAATGTCTCTTACTTTGAGAAGTAAGTGTGCAACTTATGCTTCAGCCACAGTGGGGAAAACAGCAGCTGGAGATGGCAGCACAGGAAAAATTATTGCAACTGTGTGGAATTAACTTGTGATGTTGTTGCCTTTGAAATGGTCGTTAGTGCCAATCTTGAAAGTGACAGTGATGCAAAGAGCAATAAGACAAAGTCGTCACTCATCTGTCTGCCACTGAATTGGGCCAAGTTGCCACTTGCATGCAGTCTGTTTGAGAGGATACCCACCTGCTGAGCTACACCCAGACCTTAGTGGCTGGACTGTGATGTAATTGCAACAGGACAGCAATTTAACTGGAATTTAACATAGTTGCTAGGCAACCTTGCTTTTTTTTAAGAATATAACCAGAATACAATCAATTGGCAACCAGTTGAGTCCCCTATAGCAAAGAGACACATCGCAAATGATTTGCATTCAGTGCAGACCGACTCTGACTGCAACGTGCTGATAATCTGGCTGCATTCATAAGACGGGAAATATTTGCAAACCATGTCCAATCTGCGAGTGATTGCAGACAGTCGGAGTCAGGCTGTGATTGTTTGGGGACAAGTTGCCTTCCACCAAGGCAATCAGTGCAATCGCCTTGCAATAAAAAATGTCATCCCGAGATTGAGCATTGAGCACACTCAATTTAGGTCAGATCAGTTGGTTGCCACAACTAGTTATGCAGTCTGTTGCCAAAAGGGGGCAGTGCTAAATGAAGGGCTAATTTTTTTAGTGGTTGATGTGACTGAGCCCTAAACTCAATATTTTAGATAATACTGTAATCACCCTAACAATGTTCACCACAACATTGTCCACCAATTCAGTCAAAAATGGCCGATGAAACTCTTGAAAGGACGGTTCTATTTGATGTCTGTCTGCAATATTAGACATAAGTAGTTGTGATGTGGTTTGGTGTAACATCATTGGTTGTTATGCCTTAGCAAAATTATTATATTCAGTGTGTCAAAATACTATTTTCCATTCTTCAGCTGCCCTTTTAGCCTACAAATCAGTTCAATTTAAACCCTAAAATATGGACACTGGAATTGAACAGATGGCAAACTGTTTCTCAGCAGGTCAACACGTTTACTTGGGGCAAAAGATTTACACAGGTAGAGTGATAACATTGTCTTTAATTACACATCTACGAACTGGAAAATTAGCTGCATTATTCATAAATACTGTGCCTGTGCTGCTTAAGTGATAGTTCACTTTAAGTGTAACGATGGAAAGCAAATCAAACTCCAGGTGGCCAAACAAAACGACGCACCGCTGAACAAAGAGTAATAATCTTCGAGGTCAAGCAGTAGGAACTTGGGGCATGTTATCTTTCATCTTATCTACTTTCAATTTTATTTTTATCTCTGGGAACAGTTTTTGTTTTCAGAGCGTTTGCTGAATAAAGTTTAAGTTTAACCTTGTGTGGCCACTTCAGAACGAGGCATTGTGCTTTTTTTGATCAGATATCCAGATGATAAAGCTTAGCTCTTTTAAAAGAAATTGTATTTTTCTCCTAGATTATTTGAATTATCTTTGTTCACTACAGCTTTTATATTGAATTACTCAGTGTCCTTTTAGCAGCCACTGCAGCTCAGTGAGACATTTAGCAATGGACAGCTTCAGAACAAATGTGACTCTTGCGGCCAAGGCCTCCGTATAAACCAGGGAGGAGTGGCTGATGTGCTATTAGAGTTGTCAGCAGGGCAGCACAAGTCAGAGCTCCTCTCTTCCATAGCTCAAGATGGGGTCCCGTCTGCTGTACATTAAACCACCGCAGTCATCGTCAGGGTGTCTGTCTTTACAAATGAGGTCTGCAGAGGCCGAACACAATCTGTAATCACCTCTGTTTGTTGAGGAGTACACGGATAATGGAAGTAGATGACCGTCTTCCTTGACACTGTGTGGCCGGTGAATGTGGGAGAGGAGGAGGAATGGATCTCTCCGCACCACTGCCTCCTCATTAGAATGACGAAGGAGTGATGACTCAGTGTAATGCAGAAAAGTAGCAAGGAGGAGTAAATGAGACAATAGACAGAAAAAGAAGCACAAAGTGTAGAAACGGAGCAATAACTGAAATAACTGTTCTTGATAAGGCTCTGTCCTTTGAGTCACATCTTGCTGCTACGGTGAAAAGGTTCAACAAAGACTGTACTTTTTAAGGAGGTTGAGAGGTTTTAATGTTTCATCTGAAATGATGACTCTTTTTTTTTATAAGTTTTATTGAATCTGTTTTAACCTTCTGTGTCATTGCTTGGTATGGTATTATGTCCTTGAATGTTAAGAACAGACTTAGCAACCTGGTTAAAGCAGCTGGTCAGATTTCAGGGAGGTCTCAGGTCCAGCTTGTGGACTTGTAGAACAGGCCGGTGCTGAGGAAGGCAACCTCTGTCATGTTGTGTTCAGATCTCCCTCTCTTTAATGATTTTCAACTGCTTCCATCAGGTCGTCATTACAAAGTGCCTGCAGAGCCTAGTGCTATTATCATGGTTAATAACACTAAACCATAAGGGTCGTTGCCATTGCACACTGCACTTTTTTAATGATAAAATTTAGGTTGTTTTCTCTTTTATTTGTGTGTGTATGTGTTGTGTTTGTTTTTATATCTCTGTATGGACATACTGCAAATCAATTTCCCATTGGGGACAATAAAGTTAGCATTGAACCATTGAACCAATGTTACCATTCATAATAAGACAAGCCGATTTTTACATAAAATAACCATATCACTGTGTAAAATTTAAAAACAAAAGCAAACTTAAAATACCAAAACCTGCAGCTCCTCGAATGGGCACTTAGAGCAGGCTTAGACACGGAGTCGCTCCTCATAGCCTCGCATGTCAAAACACACGTTTACAACATAAATAACTAGACAAATACATAAAATTTAAAACACTGTTTCAGTCCCTTTAACTAATAGCTCACACCGTGTGTAATATCTCTTTGCTAGCTAGCCCATCACGTGTTAACTGAAACCGCTCCAGTGGTAACTTGTCCATCCTCTCAATGGTTTTAAAACGATTGTCTCCACAAGCATTTTGTGCTCATGTTTACGACGTATACTTGAAATTCAGGTTTAAAGTTTCAGCGCGTAAAGCTACAGATACAGTTTAATTATTTAGAGTAATAGCAATTAATCACTTCCCTGAAAATAAGTGTGAACAGTTTCAGTCAGGTAGGCAAGGAGCTTGAAGATGCGGGATAAGTGAGCTGATGAAACACGCAATTTACGTAGTCTTTTTGACAAAATCTTTGATTACATTTTTAATAAATTTAAAAAAATCTCTCAATTAAATTGTTACTAATTCATTTCTGATTTGTAGACATGAGTTTCATCCATTTTTAGCTGGATTTGGTTCACCGGATTTGTCCGGGCGGTACGCCCAGTCATTCCCAAACCAACAGAGAGAACTGGCTCTGCCTCCTCCTAGAAGGACGTGTCCATGGTACCTCACCTAGGAGGCCTCCAGGACGCCTCCTCGTCAGATGCCTGAACCACCCCAGCTGGCTCTTTTTGCTGTAGTCCCTCTTGAACGACTGATCTTTTCACCCCGTCTCCAAGCGAGAGCCCAGCCACTCTTCAAAGAAACTCATTTAGGCTGCTCCTTTCTGCAGCCTCATTCTTTCGGTCACTACCCAGAGCTTGTGACCATAAGTGATGGTAAATTTATGTGTTAGTTTAATTAGCAGCAATAGCGACTATTAACAAACACTAGCATGACAACCATCGATGGCCAGAAGCTCATCACTTGGTCAAATGTTACAGCATCTGCAAAAAGTTAGCTAAAAATATTTTACAGTCATGACAAGGAAAAACTAAAGTTAGACAAAATATCATACATGAGCCTTTTGTGTTCTTATTAAAATCTGCAGCATGAGCGCAGCAAATGGAATAGTGAATGGAGGAGTTCTCTGTAGTGCATAGCTGCGTTTCAGAGGGGCTAGAGCGGCCTTGGTACATTGTTCCAACTCTAATTACAGTTTGTTTTGTGGTGTTTTTTCCTTCCTTTCTTTGACACGTGGAACCATTGACGTCAACAGCCAAGAGCCTTCGCGCTACCACGGTAACAAGTGCTGCGCTGCTGCATCAGGCTCAAATTAGAAGCTAAGGAGTGATTAGGAGTTTCAGTAACTTGCACCTCCACATGAGACCCTGTCATTCACACTGCTCTGAAAATACACCGTGAGCCCTTCACACCAGCTGCCTTCCTACGATTGTAAGGGAAACGGCTTGCAATCATTTTGGTATTGATGTAGCTTCTTACATGTACACTGACAAGAAGCTATTAAAAAGACAAGAAACCACTTTACTGTTACTGTTTAACATTAAAAAAAAAAATAAAAATCCATATCCGTGCAGCAGTATTGTGTAAAAAGATGTTTCAACCTTTTTTTTTGTTCAGCTCCTCTTTGCCTGTTAAACAGCTGATGTTTGAAGCACCGCTGGACCATGTTTAAACTCCAGTGTTAAGCTTAATCAAATTATTGAGAGCTCCGTCGCCTCTGCTGTCAGAAAATCATTAATAAGTGGTCTCCTTTAACACACTGGGCCTCTTCTGAGCCATTCTTGCGATTTGAAACCTTGAGAATTTCTCCTTTGAAACTGTTGAAAGCAAATACGTGCTCAGGGTAGGAGATGGCAGAACAGGGTGGGAGGTGGGACCAACATTTGATTTGGAGAGTACTTTGAAGTCAAAACGGAGAGTCATTGCTGCTATAAAAGCTATGAGAGTGTGTGAGTGTGTGGGGGGGACATCTGTGCACCGAATGAACAGTTCTCTTTCTCCCCTTCCTCTCCTTTTATTTCCTCCGATTCAAAGTGTAAAAGAAGTTGAGCCGTTCGGTCTCAAATTGAAATCGAGTGTGTGCTTTAATCTCGCGGGCCACAGCAGGCTGTTGCATTAAGGTTACACGAGGATCAGAGCTGCCAAACGAGCACCATTCGTCTTGTAATAAAAGATAAAGCCGCTGTAATTACTGCACAAAGAGGTTGCATCTATCACTAATGTTCAGTCTGGGTTTTTTTTTTCTTTTAAACTTTTAGATAATTTAATAGAAGGAGATCAGAAGTATCAGAAAGTAGAGTCAAAGGAGTATTGAAATGTTTCCTCATGCTTAATTATCTAAAAAAAAAAAAAAAAAAAAAAAAAAAAAATTATTCAAAAAAAAAAA
>VUQR01021104.1:43879-61331 GCA_015108515.1 Hemichromis elongatus
TGACACACAGGCCTCCATCTTTCAGACACACTCGTACGATTCAGAATCTAAAGTTTTCCCCGCTGGGTAAATTGAAATTGTGTTTCTGCGTGTGCGCTGATCGTGTCACGGGGCTGTCAGGGGGTAACAGGAAATCAATCACTTAGCAAATGGTAGTTGTTTGAAAATGTACATATACAATATCTCCTTTAGGTTAGTTCAGGTGCAAGTGCTCACTCTGTCAACATGGACGGAGTAGCGATCACTCACGCTGGCAGGAACAAGATAGAAGTGTCGTGACTAAAGAGACCTGAGACTGACGCTCTCGTCACGGCTGGAGGGAAAAGCGACTCTTCCTGCGATGAAGCACGAACAGTTGGGTCTAACTTTTGGAGGGACTTTGTAACTTTGGAAAGGGAAAGCCCTTTCTTCCTCTGTTCATAATTAATCAAAGACTATTTTTAGACAGAAATCTCTATCTACCTGTGCAAACTTTGTTTTCTACACAGAAACTGTTGGAACTGCTCCATCCTTGACCCTCTTTTTTTGTCTCTCACCATTTGTCATTCTTAGTAGTCAAAGCATGTTTGCACTCTTTTCAGTTGTCCACGGCACGAACATATCTCCACACTTTTTAATTTATGTAAAGCTGGGATTAGTTGGACCTCGAGGAACGCTGTTTGTTTCTTTTATTCATCCGGTAAACAAAAACTCTTCCCGCGTGCCAGAACAGCGGCTGGCGGATGACGGCCAAGAGCGGTCCCGTTTGTTTTAACCCAGCTCTGTGTACCGTCCTCCAGGCACGAGTCAGCATTAAAGTATTCGTTTTGTTTCATGGGGAACGCTGCAGAGTTTTCATTTTTGTGTACCGTAGCCATAGTTTAACAGGACAGCCCTCCTCTCAGATCAGTGCAGACAGTCGTATTTGGCAAAGGTAGAAGCTGCAGAGATTTGAAGAGGAAGTGAGCCAAATCTCTAAGTGCTCGATATCTTTTTGCAATGAGCTTTAGTCAGATTGGATTAAACCAATCAGTGCGAGTCCAGTAAACTGCCAGCCACTTGCCATCTGATTGTGTTTGTATTAAAAGATAACAAAGATCCTATCTGCTCTTTGTCTAAAGTTTGTTTGGATATTTGTGCCAAAGTGGTCAAACATGAGAACTAACCAGTGTTACCAGTGAAGAATATGAAGGCCAGTTATAATTAGTCAGCAGCATAGGTGTTCTCTGGCTTGACGTAAAAATGATCCAAAAGATCAAAGTTATATTTCCAGGCGCATAGACCGTTTCTGAAAATAACCCATAAGACTGATACCTTAAGAGATCATTACCCAAGCCTGATGTTAACTGCTTGGTTGGTCAGTGTTGTGGAGCTTTAGTCTGAAATTGTAAAACCAGTCTTGGTGATACATGTTTATGTGAATGTATATGAGGCTGTTTCCTCCCACAAAGCGCTGGTTTTCCTATTTGTAATTTCTCCGCTGAGACAATTGCGAAAGATGAAAGCAAAAGAAAAGGGCAAAGTCACAAATACTGAAATAAGCAAATAGAGCTAAGAGTTATACAGTCAGCAAAAGAGCATACTGGTGAGCAGTCTAATATGTTTGTTTCGATGAAGCATTTGTTAGGAGAATGAGTAAATAAGCTGGATCTGGGCTTCCTTCAGTAGGAAAATGGGAGACAAAATAAGTCCTGAACAAGGTGAAACAGGGACGTCACATAACGTTTGATTTTTCGATAGCCTACCTTTACTGGTTTGTTCAGTGTGGAAAGCAGAGGTACCAGCCAGCAATAAGTTATGATTCACAGAAATATCCGTGCCTTCTGTAACTTCTAGACATCTCAATCAGCTCTATACTGCCGTATAAATCAGCTGATCTGGATAGGACGAGACAAGTTCCAGATTAGGCATAAGGTTTATACCTGACCACAGTGACAAGCAGGCTTAAACCTCGATGGTCCTGAAACAACAGCAAGTTATAACTGACTTATCTCAGGACCAGAGTTGTAGATAAGTGTCTTAGTCCAAACTGTTGTCGCCTTGACAGATCCAAACAGACTGAAAACACAGCAGAAAACTATCCATTGGTTGTTAAGAGAATCAATAATTTTTCACCTTGGGTAGATTTTGAAAATACGCTCCTCAACAGCAGTCCTGGCTGTTAAAAAAAAAGAAAGGGCACTTGATGGGAATTATAGTGGCAAAACGACCGACGTCAAACTACAGTTCGGACAAGTTGCACGCTTAGATTTCTATAATCATATTTTCCATTTGACCTTGAACAGCAGAAAGAAGCATTTCTAATATTCCAGATCTAAGAATTCCCGACCCTATATCAACAAACGGTGTACTCTTAAACGTCTTTGAAGCGCTTGCTTCTCTTTTGACTGTTGGAGCAGTCGGCTAGGGCGTCAGATCAAACCAGTAACACTGTGATGTATGTCCTCTGATTGAAACCCTGTCTTTCACATTGTCTTCTTTATTCCTCTTCCCTTGTGGTATGTCTCTATTTCCCCCTGCTGTCATTTGTACATGTTAATTTAAATCATTTAAATCTACACAAGTGGTTGAGCGCATGGCACAGGGGTGCAGACGCCTTCAGCGATCAGTCCCTCATTCAAATCCCGGTTGTCTAGACATTTGCTGCTGCTGATGTCTCCTAGTCTCTTTCACTATATCTCTACTCCCCCTCCCCACTGTCACTATGTAATTAAAGCAGAAATGCCCTGAAAAAAAAAAGCCCTCATACATTTAAGTCACACTCAGCTTTTGATGCAATCACCGTCAAATAATGGAGTCATTTAAATATAATTAGAGGGCGCTTAATATCGACCAAAGACAAATTCAGACCTATTGCCATCTATCATCAGTAAAAGCTCTGCACTGATATTATGGTGATTTAAAAAGATGACCTTACCTCATAATTCAGATATTTATTTTAATCAAAGAATGTGTCTCGTCATCAGGACTGAAATCACCTCAGCGTCAGACTCAGTCACATTCTTTGGCTTATGCAGAGGGACATTATGTGGGAGCCTCAGACGAGGTATTCCAGGAGGTGAAGCATTACGTGACTTGAATTATACAAAAATGGCTTTTTTTCGTCTTTTTTTTTTTTACTTTATCTGTTTGCACTACCTCTGAAATTCAATACTTGGAATATATAGTTTAATGCTAAAATTGACACCAAATTTGCTTGTAGGATATTCAACTTTATAATTCTCTTTTTGTTAATTTCATAAAGTTGTATTCTTTATTTCATAAAGTTGTATGCCAATCTGACACAGGGCTAACATAGAACGAGAAACCAACTAACCAAACCCCACTAACCGCATGTCCTTGGACTGTGGGATGAAGCTGTTGTACCCAGAGAGGACCCCCTTAGAAACACAGGGAGAATATCAGACTCCACACAGTCAGACGGTGGAGTCAAACTCAGGACCTTCTTGCTGTGAGCCACCATCATGCTGCCCTAAAAACTAATTTATTGATTAAATCGGATAGAAGTGCTTTGCTACCATCACCCTTAAATTATCCATTCATGAAAAAGTTTAAATTTTCACAGGACTCTGCAGGACTATGTAAAAATTAAATAAATCACAAATCATCATTCAGTAGATTGTAGAACCACCTTTAGCAGCAATACCTTGAAATTTATCGTTTTCTCGTTTTCTGTCACATTGTTTTGGAAGAACTTTTGCCAACTCTTCTTTACAACACGTTTGTGGTCATTCATTTATGCACAGTTCTCTTAAGGTCCCGCCACAGCATTTCGATTGGTTTGAGATCCGGGCATTGAATGGGCAATTGCAACACCTTGATTCTATTCATTTTCAGTCAGTCTACTGTAGATTAGGGGTCACTGTCCTTTAACATGACCCAACTTGTTTTTAGCTGTTGAACAGATGGCCTCACATTGGACTCTAGAATACTTTGGTATACAGAGGAGGTCATTGTGGTCCTGTGACTCCAAAACAAGCCCAAATCGTCAAGCCTCCACTACCTTGCTTGAGAGTTGATATGATGTGTTTATACTTATATCCTATGTTTGGTTTTCACCAAAACTGCCTCTGCACATTACAGATAAACATCTCCACTTTGGTATCGTCTTTCCAAAGGACATTGTTCCATAACTTTTTTGGTTGTTCACATGCAGCTTTGCAAACCGAAGCCGTGCTGCAATGTTTCTTGGGGTGTTTTTGTTTGGGGTTTTTTTTTTTAGGCTTTCTCCTGGCAACTCTTCCAAATCAGCAATACTTTGAATTTTTCACATTTTTAATGACATTTAAAATACTAACTGAGGCCTGTGGAGTCTGACATGTAGCTCTTGGGTTTATTCAGTTTCTCTAGTTTCTCTAAGGATTGCACAGTCTAAACTTAGGTTGAATTAGCTGGTATGTGGCAATATGTTATAATGCAAAGACCAGACCAGCAAATGACCAAAAATTTCCTTTTTAAAGGCAATCAGATATTTTATAGTTTTGTTGCTGATTAGTTAATTAATTGTATTTGATTAGAAGAAGCCCTTGGCTTTTTCTTTTTCCAAATGGAAGAGTATTTATTTTCACAAAAACTGCACAGAGTGTTGTAAAAAAGTGTTTTTACTCGAGTGTCTGTTCATAAATTGACATTTTAGTAAACCCTTTTGGTGGTTCAATAAAACGAGTTACCCCAAGGTCAAATATATCAAATATTAAATATGCTGGCCAGTAGTGCTGTTTATTATTTAAATTATAATTTTGCTATGGAGTGTGTATTTAAATGTGATTTGGGGATAAACTGTCCCTTTACCAGTCTTGTACGGTTCATTTTACACTCGTGGTTTATCCATTTGCATGTCTTAAGTTGCATTTCTTAATTCCAAACTACACTATTCTGCTCAGGCTTTGGATAAATAGTCTACCTCTGTCTGATTTCATCTATATTTCTCTCACATACTTGACCTTAACTTTATTCCCCCGATCCCCACTTTTGCGCCGACCTCTCCAAAATGTCAGACATGCTGTAATTCTAAACAGTCTCTTGTTGTTGTTTTCTATATTAGTGATTCTTGTTGTGTGTTCGGAGGAATAAAGTACAGCCCACAGCCTTTAACCTTGACAAAGAGGTTAGTAATTACTGCTGAAGTACGTGTGGAGGACAAAGCGTTATTATGAGGGTCCGCTTTTCATAAAGTCTTTATTAATATAACCATCTGTTCTGTGGCTTTAGAGGGAGATCACACTCAGAGGCAAAGCAGACAGGACGGGTGTGGCAGGTTCAGTTCAGTGTGAAACTCATTCCTACTTTGTAACTAGTTATTGATTGATGCTCTAATGAATTTATAGCACAGCTGAATTCTAGAAAGAAAGAAGTGTCTGTTTCGGGTTTCTTGTCTGCAAGTAGTGAAGTCATGTAGAATTGATAGGCCTTTATTTGCATCCTAGGGTAATAGCAAGCACCAGTCCTTACTATTAAAGAGTGAAAACTGAAGTCTGTCCCAAATTCCTTTATAATTAGAAAATGTTTGACCTTCAGAGGTTGAGATGCAATACTGTTGCAATGTAAGAGGTTCGCGTTGAGGTTTGTGTTGAAAAGGTTTAACGCTCGTATCTGCAGATGCTTCAAGTCGGGTCCGGTCTTAAAATCTTTATCTTTGTTGCAGCTTGTCTCTCTCACGCATACTCTGTGATTTCCTCCTTCTACTCAGCACTGATAAAATGTCTGGCTGGGATTTTCGCTGAGATTCGGAGGCCACATTGCCAACCCGTCTGACCAAGCACAGCGGGGTTTGGTGACTTGTATCGATTTCCCCGTCACAAGCGTGTGTTGTTCGAATCCGGGGTTAACTACTGGGACAGAAAGGGAGCAGTGCGAATCAATACACAGTACACAACTCACACTGTCACCAGCAGGGACACACTCGAAGGCAACACACACACGAAGCAAATGCGTAGCAGGTTCAGAGCCAGCCAACCAAGGCGTGACACACACCTACAAGCAGTGGGACTCAAAACTGTCTCGCCTCGGTTGGCCGTGGCACGCACTGTGCAGTCTTCAAGGAGTACAACACAGAGTTTTTCATTACTTTGCTTCTGTGCTTCGGCAAATTGGTTTTGAACTTACAATAAGGTTAAAGTACAGACTTTAACACTGTTTGTTCACGTCCAAGTTGGATGGCCGGTGTTGGAGCCCAAGAAGGTGTCAGAACTTTAAAAATGGCTACTCAGTTACTTTCGTCTTGTTTTTGACCAACAGCAAGATGACTTGAAATGTGTATTTACATAATGAGCAGAGCAGCACACTCAGTAACCCAGCTACCTGCTACGCAGCTTTGCTCCAATGACATTAATGAATTAAAATTTGACCAACAACTGTAACTGTAGCAAACATAGAACAACTCGGTATGAAAGAGCGTGGATGCTATGATCCCTGCTGTCTATAATTTCCTATGGCAAACCCAGGACATCCCTGAGATGAAACTAGAAAAAGTTGCATTTCCTGCGAAAATGCAGAGTGGATGCTGGAAAGCTGAAGCTGTGTGCTGAAAACTGCTGAAGATGCTAACTTATTGAGTGGATGCCTAACAGCATCCACTCAATAAGTCCTCACTATAGTAGACGCATACAGGAGAAGTAAATGTCTTTTCATGAATCACAGTTTAAAATAAAGGATATTTAATCGGTACTGTTTAAAACAAGTTGTTTTAGCTCATTTTCCTCTGATGGTCAAAAAAAGTAATCAATTTGATCTTTAACTGATGCTGCCTGCAAAATATATATGTTCAGGTCATTTTAACCTTTCAAAATAAAACACATAAACAATAATAACATTTAGTACATGAGAAAAACACTGGATATGATGAAAGTCACTTCGACATACGGGCACATTGATTCTGTTTGTGTTTATTGTGCTCCAGCTCTTTGTATATGGGCCACATATACACAAAGAACTGTGTGTGCCGAGTGTCGTGTGCTTGTTAGGAACTGGCTGAGGTCGTTTTGTTAATGTGAAAGTAGTGCTGACAGAGACACAAGGAGTTAGTAGGTCGCATATAAACAAACAGTCACAGCAGCTCCTCACAGAGCTGAAATTAATGACCGTGTTTGCCAGAAGAGCAAAGGGAATAAAGGACTTCCAAAGCTGAGCAATTAATCCTCTGACTTCGAAATTAAAGATTGGAGCCAAGTAGGAGTCCACCGGAAAATATTCACGCTAACTAAACTTTGCAGACCAAACTGCAACTACTTGGTCTGCATTTGGTGCATTAGCATCTTGAAGCTTTATGCTTTCTTAACATTTTGTGTCTATTGAGTTTTGGCTTCCCATTAGTATCGTATATTCACAGTCTCTGACAGTTGTCTCCCACTGGGTCAGTGGATTTGAACCAGACGCCTACCTCTCACTATCCAGCCGTTTCAGGTTCCTCGAGGAGGCGTTTTTCTTCCTTTTATCTCACCATTTACACACGTCTGCATATCCATTTGAAGGCAGTAGAGACCTCAGCAAAAACCATGCTCATGTTCTGACTGGATTCCTGCTGTGCATTGACATCTGGATGTCTTTGATGTTCCCACAGTGCAGAGCTAAAGGCCATGCTAAGCAGCAGCCTGGTCTGGGACATAATCTGGAACATGTGCAGCTCCAGATGTAAAGAAATAAAAAGAGCAAAATTATCTGGAATCGCAGCACAGCTGAAGGCCCGTCTTAGCCGCATCTGCCTGTCAGCCCGTCTGTCTTGTCCCATTTCTTCCCTTCTTCTAAAGCTTTCTTTGTGTCTCTTCACTTATGCGCTGACAAAAGCGAGCTGACAAATGTAGTGCGCACACATGCTGAATTTAAAGTGGAGGTGAAAGATGGAATCATCCTCAAAGAGAACAACTTCCACTGAGCCAGGTGGGTGCTGAAAAGGAAAGACAAGAGATAACTTTGATCATTTTTAGCTCTCAGATAGATATGTCTGAACTTTATTACTGTTTGATGTGTCATAGTAAGTCTGAAAATCTGACATATTTAGACACGTCGTATCCCTCACTATGTCTCCTTAAGAACCAACTCATATTGCCAAATAATATTGAACACACAAGAAGCACAGTTTGTTCCAAAGCCCACATGCCTTTGAATAACTGCTTCATTACCAGCCAGAAGGCTCAGTGGACACACTTTATCTGTATACTTTGTATTGTTGTTCTGCTGCCTTTCTGGGCTGGGTCATTGATTCCAGTAGAAGGAAGTCTTACAAGTCTGCTTAAGTTCTACTAGCTTGATCCGAGAGAGAAAGGCTGTTTTCACAGTTTGTGGTGGCAGATCTTGACATGCTTGAATAGCCCGACTGGCCCTTAACATCTTCTAGGGATCAAATGGAGGATTTGTCATGCACCATCAGTGTTGGACCTCATTAATGCTTTTGTTTAGCTATAGTTTGTTAGGGTGTCTATATACTTTTGCCCACATTCCATATTTCTCTGTTTCTTACCACTCATCATCCAACCTGTCATAGCAAATAGCTGCCTTTATGATTAAAGTCTCTTCCTGCTAAAGGGCAGTTCTTCCTCCCCACTGCCACCAAATACCTGTTTGCAGGAGATCATCAAATCACTGGGGTTCTAATACTATGGGGTCTTTAGTTTACAATATATCGCAATACAATATATATCTCGACGTGACTGTCGTCATATTGAATTGAATTTAACTGAATTAAATATTATTAATTAATTTAATAATAACAATTAACTTGAAACTTTGATTTCACTTTTAATTCAACTTCAGTGGAGCTACTTTTACTGATGACACCCTTTATTTATTCATTAAAAAAAATCCAGGGCTACTTTCTTATTTTACTTTTCCAGCCGTTTATACCTAAAGCTACTTTTTGCCAAGTCACAAGCGAGTCGCCACAGTGGGTGGCGCCGCATGTTTGATTTGGCATTTTTTTGCACTGAATTTGGTCCCTGATGCAACCTCTAAGGGAATTTACAACAGTTTTTACCAGAATGGACCAAAAAGACACAAACCTAAACTAAGAGAATCAGATAAAGCCAGAGAGTAACCGAATACCCCGGAACTGCAGCCCCATTATTTTCTTCCTGCCTTGTTTCCCACTTGCTGCTTCTTTCACAGCGACGCTCGTACTTCGGTGACTCAGACAGTCTCAGCCGGAGCTGTGGGGTCAAACAGACTGTGATGTGGCAAATGACTGAATGAATTATTGATCTGATGACTTTGATCTGGAGGAGATTGAAAGCTACCAGACATGTCTGGCTACAACCACGCAGTCTTGTAGTCTAGGCTCTGCTTTTAGGTTTCCTATTTCTCTGGCTTATTTTCTGTCTCAGTGGACTTCTGGGTACATTAATTTTAGCAGCACAGTTACCTTATACTGTGGATTATTGTAAAGCTAGTGTGAGAGTTTGAGGAATCTTCCACATAATACATTGTTGCTGGTCCCCCTGTATTTAAAAAGATATCTAGTTTTATATGTCAAGTAAACGTATAACAATTGCTGTCTGGGCATGCACAGTCTCATCTTCTCAAAAACGACTAGTTGGTGTGATATGATGGGATATGAGGACACAGCCCTGAACACAAGTGGCACATCAGTTGGGTGTTTCCCTCTAACGGTTAGTGAAATAAATAAGAGAGGCTTGTGAAAAAAAAAGCATTTGTTTCCTGAGACTCCGATGTTGCTGAGTCAGATAAAAAATGGTTGCTTATGATCCCATAATGATGACTTATCATCTGTATCATTTCATTTCATCATTTCTTTGTGACACCAGCAGTCAATTATATTTTTCACCAATCTGGTGAAAGTGGTTAGATAGAATTCAATTCAATTTTATTTACACAGCGCCAAATCACAACAACAGTTGCCTCAAGGCGCTTTATATTGTACAGTAGATCCTACATTAATACATACAGAGAAAAACCCATTAATCATATGACCCCCGTATGAGCAAGCACTTTGGCGACAGTGGGAAGGAAAAACTCCCTTTTAACAGGAAGAAACCTCCGGCAGAACCAGGCCCAGGGAGACTGGAACAGAATTAGAATTTGAAATGTCTTTCACCAGAATGATAATGTCCCATCAGCAGAATTTCCATATGCAAACGAGTAATAAAGGTTTAGCAGCATTAGGTGTGTGTTAGTCATACAGGCTGAGCCCAAAGGTGTGCCACAGTAATTGCTTTATTGAACAGTCAGGTCAGGTCGACTCACTCCATTCAGCATTTCTAACCTGTTTACAAAAACATAATCAGTGTTGGATTCGGTGGAGATAATGTGGGATTACTCATTGCATGGTGTAATCTAAATAGCGGAGATTCATTAGTTTTAGTTTTAATGGAGAATTTTAGCTTTGCAAACTCAGGAGGATTGTTCCATTTGTATTAGTTTCACTCAATAGTTCTGGTGCCATGTAGCCTAAATGCAGTTTCTGCCAGTAAAACAATCCCAAAGGGAAGAACAGAGTAGTGTTTTGCACAAAGTTTACCTGAGAGAGAGGATGAAATGACAGAAGATGGAGAGGATGGGAAGAAAGAGATGGCATGTTTGCTTGGTTGTTTTTTTTTAATAAGATGGGGGTATTTTTCCCCTCAGACTGAGGGTCCAAGTCTCGCACCAACACAGATGTCGCCAGATGTTAAGAGGGGTGAAATTCTATGTTTAAAGGCTATCTTTGATCATATGTGTCCAATTTAAGAAGAGGAGAGCAGGTCCGGTATGGCACTAGAGGAGGACGGAGCAGCTTTGTAATAATCTGCAGAATTCAGATTTTACTGCTGAGCTGTTAGTTCCTTCTGATGCACTGCTGAGTCCAGCAGGAAAAGCAAATTTCACTAATTAAGTTAGATAAAGCTGAAATGATATCCTAGGGCGGGAAATTAGGCTGGAGATAAGATGCAGACAAAAATGCGCGAAGATAATTCTGCTAATTAAAACAACCGAACAATCACGATAAATGTGTCAAAATTGGTCTTAATTTAGAGTTTGATCAAATCTATTAAGATTGTGTTATTTATTAAGTTCGTTCAATTAAAAAATGATTGATTTAGCATTTCTGAACACTGCAGATGGGGGGGGAAAGTGCACACCAATGCAGGAAAATGTCTTAATACAGAATATTATATTCCTACTGTTGACCTCTTGTGGCTAATTACATGACTGTTGTGATGCACCACTTTTGGATTTGCAGCCTGTGGGCTGTTCCAATAAAGACAGCTGTGTGGTGTGTTGGTTGTTAGCCCAAAGCGACCTCCATGTTCAACTTGGAGGGCAAAATGTTCACTTGATCCCTAATATATCCCACCCACTAACAGGTGCTATAATGAAGAGATATCAGTGTTATTCACTTCACCTGTCTGTGGTCATGTTATACCTGATCGACGTAGCTTTTAGTGCTGAGAACTGTGCAAGACAAAAAAGCCTTGAAGGATTGGTGCCCAGCTGTCAATCAGGTGCATTTATTTAGTTTCACGTGAGAAAACAGCAAGATAACACTGTTGTGTAAGAATATTTACAGTGAAAAAGTAGAAAAAGACTCAAAGCAGACTGAGAGCAGTCAGTGAGAGTTCAGTCTGAACAATCAGAAACTTCTTCCATTAATCCGCTCCTCCATTCACCCCCCTCATCATCAAAAGCAGACTTTAACCAGAGCCCCCTCGCTTTAATCATTCATGTTAAACTGACACCTAGTCATAAATTGATGAGCGGCTCTACCTTTTTCCATTACTTCAGCGGATTTTTTCTCCCCTTGCTTTTGAATTTACATACGTGATTGGCCTCTGTTGTACTAATTCTTTTATCATATGTTAATGTAGCCAAGCGAGAGCTCTAATTTAATACATCAGCGATAATGACCCTGTCTGGCCTGAAGATTAGTATGTTTAGTGTTCGAGTGAGAGTGTTTCAGTTCACACATCGTTTCAGCCCAGCACACATCTCTTTGCATATTCACCCTCGCAGCAGCTCACTGGGATGCAGCTTCGTCTGCCTCTCTCATCTCTCACTGAGTGCTACTGCAAAAAAGGTTGATTAACCAAAGAAAACATATCAAAATGTTCTAATTGAGATAATGTTCAGTTTTAAGGAAAATATTAACATTAATATTAAGATGTCTTGTAAAAGTTGGGCTAGAAGCAACAAAGAGCTGGGAAAGCATTATAACAAATAAACAGCTCCAAGAACTTTTTGTTTCGTTAACTGGAAACAGGTCAGTAACATGACTGGGTATAAAAAGAGCATCTTGGAGAGGCAGAGTTCCTCAGACATTTATCTGTATCTACAAATTGTTCCAAAAAATTTAGAATAATGGTCCTCAACATAAAATTTGGAAGATTTTGATCTCACCACCTAGAGCGGACTCCAACCCCCGAGCCATGGACCAGTACTGATCCGTGAGTCGTTTAATACCACGAGAGTTGAGGCTTGGGGGTGAAATTTATGGCTTTCAGGGTTTTTAGCGTTAAATTGGTTTCCCTGGGTCTTTTCCCGTGTTGTAGTTGTCTTATTTTGAAAGAAATATTTCCGCGTTACCATAGCGACCAGAGAGCATTAGAGAGAAGGATTTTATTCTCAATGTTGTTGGTGCATTTTAGGAGGACGCTGCTAATAAAGTTACACAATTACATAGTAAATTCGTGTTTATGATTATATTTACAAAATACCACAGTTCTTGTTTTGGTCAAATCTTTTTATTTTGTTGTATTTTTCCGCGACACCTTAAAGGCCGGTCTGTGTAAATATTATCTGACATTGAACCTGTCCGTGGTGTAAAAAAGTTTGGCGACCGCTGAACTAGAGTACACAATATCATTACAAGATTCTGAGAATCTGGAGGAATGGCTGTGTGCAAAGGACAAGGGAGAAAATCAGAATTGGATTCCTTTGATGTTTGAGCTGATTCTTTCATATGTCACTACACGGGCTCGGGAACACTTCCAGACGTCACTGTCTGTGAATGCAGTTTACCGTGCTGTCCACAGATTTGCACGATAGGTTAAGGATCTATCGGGCGAAGAAGAAGCCGTATGTAGAGGATGCCGTGGACTGACGCGTGTAAGGGTGTGAAACACACAAGAGGGAGTCTTTCCAACAGAGCCTGGAATGTTAGTGTCAGTGCAGTCGGCGACAATCGGATCTCCTCATATTTGAACAGACCTTTTCTTTTGTTGGAAATAAGTTAATATTTTTAATTATTATAGTTAATTTTTTTTCTTCCATATTAACATTGGGGGTGTTGGTCCAATTCTCTCAGCGAAGAGGAGAAAAGCCTCTGAGTTGTTTGTCGGTGTGTGTGTGTGTGTGTTTCTCTGCACACGTACACAGTTCTGTGTGTGCTGTCTCTGACAGAAGTGGGTTACCCTCAGCTAAGAACAAAGCAGGGAGTTTGCCACTTTGATTGGTGATGCCAAAGACAAGCTGGGATGATTACAAGCCCACAGGGAGCCCCCTTCGGAGGCCGGCGAAAACTGATTTGGCCAATTACCAGTACCTCATAATAAAAACTGTACTCAATAATCGCATCATAATTCAACATTACGACTTATTAAGATAGAAGATGTGTGTGGAAAAATGACCCTGCAGGGAAAAAAATGGACATTACCATAGAGTCAAAAGCTGTAATCAAGATTTAAGGAGCTGAGGTGCCATTAAGCGTCAAAGGTAATTACACCTTGATTAAACACCAGATAGGTGAGTGGCTGATTGAATATGAGTGATTAAACATGGTGCTGTAGATACAGACTATGTAAGAACATTTGTTTTACAGAGGAAGTAGGCGTGAGGAAGTCAAGTTCAATGCTCAAATGAATATTTCTCAAAACTGAGCTATTAGTGCACTTGAAAGCTCCTTTTTTCCACTCGTGTAAAGGTTACCAGTGCGTGGCAAATACCTCTACTGTTCCAAAACGCTGCTATTACCTGATTCCTGCTAAGACTATACCAAGTACAATCCTCCTGAGCCAAATCATGTGCTTTTCTTAAAAAGAGATTGACAAAATGCACTGCTTTTAAAAAGTGATGCTGCAGTTTAGAAAACAAAAGATCCTATTGCTGCAATGTGAGGTAAAAGCTTTTCAATGTATTAAGTGCATTCAGAAACAAAAGAAAGCACTAAAGAAGTCAAGTAATACAATGTATGTTGGATTAACCTATTACTCACCAGCCTAAGTACAATCTTGACGTCACCCACTGGTTTTGACATTTTGAAGCCTCGAAATGACAAGAAGTGACTTTATACTCTATAGAAGAGAAGTTGGAGTACAGGTATTAGCAAGCTATATTCAAACTATATCGCTGCAACACACTGACATATATCTGCTAATTGGTGCTAAGCAACAGACTCATAAAATACTATACGAAAATCCCAAATACTAAAATAAAATAGTAGAATTTCTCTTTTCACAAACGTCTTGGATAGGTTTCAGCACACAGTAGGTTATATTTCCTTCCCTTCAACCCAAGTAGGCTCAACAAATGGCCACGTTCTTCCTGCTGAAAGGGAGTTTTCCCTCCCTACTGTCGCCAAGCTCTTGCTCATAGGGAGGTTATCTGATTGTTGAAGTTTTTTCTCCATTATTGTAGGATCTTAAACCTACACATACTATATAAAACACCTTGAAGTGACAGTTGTTTTGCACTGTATAAATGAAAATGAATGAATTTATTTAACAAAAAAATTGAAAAAATCCTCGGATCAAAGCCATGGTTTGTATCATATCAATAAGCCTTTTTAATTCTGGTAAGTTCAAGTTGTTTTAAAATGGGAATCAGTGGCGATTGATTGGCTTATGGCAGGGGTGTCCAACTCCAAGCCTTGAGGGCCCTGCAGGGTTTAGATGTGTACTTGATCTAACACAGCTCATTTAAATGGCTAAATTATCTCCTCAACATGTCTTGAAGTTCTCCAGGGGCCTGGTAATTGATTAATCATTTGATTCAGATGTCTTAACCCAGGGTAATATCTAAAACCTGCAGGACACCAGGCCTTGAGGCCTGGAGTTGGACACCCCTGGCTTATGGCCTGGTCTCCTTCAAATGGCCATTGGAGGAACTGCAGCTTATTTCCCCCCTTTTTTTGTTAACGTTTCCACATTTTCTTCATTATTTCAAAATTAATTAGCAACCCTAGTGATGCTCTAGTGTGCAAAATTTGTATTGTTTTTAATGTGATAGTCAATTATTTAGCACTCATTTAAGCTCTAAAAGCATAATTTGCCTGAAGGTGAAATGGAGAAACTTTATTTTACACCGTGCCCACTGACAGCTGGGAGAGGCTCCAGCTCCCCTCTGACCCTGAATTGGCCAGTGAGTTAAGAAAATGGGTGGACCGTGCTGTCCAGGACGCCCACACTCTGCCATTAATTCTTAACATCATTATTCCACCTGCACACAGCATTGCTGTTTCCAGCTCTACCAGCACGCAGCTTTGGAACAATCCACAAGTTGTGTTAACCCAATTGTGACTAAAAATGATTTTTGAAAACAGCTTAACCTAACTTGACTGCCACTGAAGAGTCTCTGGACTCTCTCTCTTGTTCAAACACACAGATTAACCTACAGTCAGACTGTAAGATTTATGTGAATTTTCTCATTGGGGTAGATTGCAGAAGATTGCATGAGCATTACGTTGGTTTCAGCTTAGCATCCCAAGCTAGCACACGAGTGGGAGTGGGAGTGAGCTCTTTGGTTTTGTTGACGTCTTTGTTTGGTGCTCTGTAAATGTCTGTTTTTACTCCTGTTTCTTCCGTCACTCTCTTTTCTGCTTATTCTTCAGGGTGCAAGACTGATTGGATATCAAAACAGCTATTTTAATTAGGTGGTATACACGAGGATGGTAGGGATTACACGTCGGATTACACATTAAAAATAGCCCCCTCCCACTTTGCATGCTTCCGTGTCTCTGTGTCTAATCTGGCTGTTGTCTGAATAATGCTGTTAATCCACAGCAGCTCCCGGAGAAAGAAACCAAATCCTCATTTCAGCGTTAATGAACGATAATTATTACAGATGGAGTCCTTCAGGCGTGTTTGTAATTAAAAGACAACTCACACACACAAACGCAAGCGCACAAGGAGTAAACAAGTCAATAGTACGCAAACTCCTCCAGAACTGAACAAACAGGCTGCGGGAGTTTTCCGGGCAAAAGTAACTGGAGCGATTTACATTCACATCTTCTTTTTTTTATTTTTTTTTATTTCACAGAGTATGATTATTCTTAAACTCTGTCTGAAGACATCTCAGTTTTCAGTGCAGAGGAATTTGAAACATGGTGCCACGTCTATTCAGGGGAGTGCGGGAGGTAAAAGGGACGAGTGTTTGGTCCACTCATCCACACAGTCAGCAGCTGGAGCTGCAGCAGAGTCTCAAACAGCTCACAGAGGCAATTTACGGCACTCATGCTCTCTCCTTTCTGAGTCATACCTCCATCAAGGGTGAGCATGTGGATATGCACACGCGCAGTTTTAGATCGAGTCTGAATTAAAATGCAAACTGTCGTGAATAATTATGCACAAGCTGCCTTAAAAACAAGATGTTCTGCATAAAAAGAAAAGAGCCATAACTTAAAGTGCAGCCGTCTGTGAGCTCTGAGATATAAAAAGCACCTGTGCCTGTACACAATCCTAGAAATATCCAGTTAAAAGCGGCTACGAAAGTTTCTCTCCAAAATTAGGTTTAAAAAGTTTTTCCCCAGCAAGTTAAATTTCTACCATGCATGCATACAGTTTTTACCACATTGTGGTTTAACGGCTAAATCCAAACACGTTCGCTCATATAACACGATCACTCTACGAATGTCACTGCCATAACAAGGACGGCAGTCTTCCATCACAGCGTTAAAGCTGATATCTACTTCTACAGCACGACTAGCCGATCTTGGCCTGCTTCAGCTGTTGATTGGTGGGGGCGGGAAATATGTTTAATTAGCTTGGCATCCCAGAATCGCAACTCAGTAACTGCAGTAGAGCCGTTTGTTGGTAATACACAGTCTAAACACAGTATATTGATTAAAACACAGATAATGCCTCAGTTAAGCAAAATGTAATCAGCTGTAATAGAATCTAGCTTGCTCATGACCAATAGAGCTGCTAGTGTTCTTTGTCATTTTCAAAGCTTTGACAATATGTATTTAGACTCAATCAATTTGGAAATCTTCTCTCCTTGTCTGTGTTTCAGTCACTGTTTTATTATTCGATCCTCCATCAATCGCTCGGTTTCACCACAGATGGGTGTAAATGCAAACAATGAAATCCTCCAGTCTCTGTCACGCTTTCAGTGTCCTTATAACCGCCGTATGTTTTCTGGGTTGGCCCTCGCCATTATCTCCAATCATTTTCAGCGTCAGACACTGAAAGTCTCTGCACCGGCATCTATTAATACTACAAAGCATGCAACTTGCTAATGCTGACAGTGCGTTATTCTGGCAGTTATTATGCAGGAGCTTAACGTGTTTCACTGAGCGCGCTGGAACATAAACACGTTGTGGCTCACACGGGTT
>VUQR01021104.1:61351-75888 GCA_015108515.1 Hemichromis elongatus
GACCTGCTTCCCCTTGCAAGTAAAAACTGATCATGCTGTTTGTCTTCTTCTGTTCATGGGTGAAAAGTCTCTGTACTAGCGAAGCCTACTAGATACAGTCCTAACAGCGTTATTCTGGCAGTTATTATGCAGGAGCTTAACGTGTTTCACTGAGCGCGCTGGAACATAAACACGTTGTGGCTCACACGGGTTTCATTCTAACTGTGGAAATCGGCCTGTGCTTTTTAATCTGTGCCTCGCTTTTCAGGCTGCACGCTGAAACCACAGTAAGTGGTAAAAGTTTTAAACCGGGACTTTACGTCATTGTTGTGGTTTTTACAGATAGGCTGCACTACTTTTCTAATTTTAAGGCTTC
Source organism: Hemichromis elongatus (assembly GCA_015108515.1). Taxonomy (NCBI): domain Eukaryota; kingdom Metazoa; phylum Chordata; class Actinopteri; order Cichliformes; family Cichlidae; genus Hemichromis; species Hemichromis elongatus. The sequence continues at coordinate 61,707 of VUQR01021104.1, forward strand.
AGTAGGATAGATTTGTAGGATAGAAATACACCTGTGGGGCTGAGGCACAGAAGCCCATCCGTGAGACGACAAAGCTTGAGTGAGAGGCCAAATAAAATTCTCGGTTAAGAGGCTGGAAGTCTCAACACAGGGAATGACAAATCAAAGAGAACAGCTCTTGAGCTGCTGTGAATGAGCATCCTGTCAGGAGGAAGCAGGACTCACTGAAAGCTGCCAGTTTACTGGTAATGAAGGAAATGCCTTTTATTTGTAATTGAAAACATCCATCCATTTTTTGTTCACTTATTTAGTTCAGGGTGGCGGTGAGGCTGGAGCCCGTCCATGTTTATGTCACGAGGCGTGTGGCAGGGTACACCTCGGACATCTGTTTCAGAGCCAACACTTAGACTATTCATGCTTACCTTCCTATAGTCAGTTGCACCAGTTAACCTAACCCCATGCATGTCTGTGGACTGTGGGGAGCACCCAGAGAGACAGCGCTAACCACTACACTGCTGCTTCACCCCATGATTGAAACCCCTGAGTAACGAATGGCTGAAAAGCTCGAATAGCTTTTTAATGTGTACATCACGGAGGTTGCTTTAAATGCCACAGTAAGGCCTCATTTAGAGTTCTGCGGGGAATCTGTGTAGAGCCTGTGACATAACCAATGCAGTGAAAAAGTAGTTGGATTTGCACAGGCAGAATCACGAGTGCTGAACAGGCCGATCCTTATAGCTGCAGGCTCTACTTTGATTTCTTGGGAGATGCACGTCAGATTATGGCATAGGGTTTGAGAAGTGTTTGATTTTATGACGTAGAGATACGGAGACTGTGTGTGTGTGTGTGTGTGCGTGTGTGTACTGGTTCTTACTATTCTTACTTTGTTTACTATACTGGTGGGGACCAACAGCCCTCATGGGGACCACAATCCAGGCCCCCACACGGTTGAAGGCATTTTTCACACTCAAAATGTGGTTTTAGTGTCAGGGTTACAATTGGGTTATGGTAAGGTTTAGGGTAAGAGTTTGGGTTAGGCATTCATTTTTGATGGTTAGTGTTAGGGTAAGCAACTAGGGAAAGCATTATGTCAATTAGAGGTCCCCACAAGGATAGCAAACCAGGCATGTGTGTTTGTGTATGCGCTGTTTTCCTGTTGCTCTGACATTAGTTTAGCTGGTGTTTATTTTTCAAATCTTTTTTTCTTCTAACTTAGAAAAGAATCCGTCTTGCAGACTGGATTTCTACCTGTGTGAGCCTTTGTTTTACCAGGGGGAGCACGTCTCATAGCTGCATTAAGTTTCAGACTTGTGAATTCTTAAAAATTTTCTTTTCAAAGGAGGATAAATGTTGTTGCTTTTTTTGGTATGAAACTCAAGTAGATCGAGTGTTGTTGAAATGTTACTTTTAAGCACGGGAATACTTGGAAAGTAAGAGTTTGAGCACATCTTTGAGAATTTCCCCTCAGTTCTTTTATGAATTCAGCGTCTCTTGTCTCTTTATGCAATCCCAGGCTGGCTATATGATGTTGAGATGAGAGCTCTGTGGGGATCATAGCATCTGTAGCAGGACTCCTTGTTCTCTACTTTTTTATAACTGTGGCTGTATCTTTGAGCTCATTGTCCCACGGTATAAGGAATTTGGGACGACCCTGATGATAGTGCATGATAACTGCCAAATCGAAAAAGATGCCTAGCATGATATTGTACATTAACATGCTGAGTACACAAGGTTACACTAGGTGTCAAACTCTCAAAGAAAGCACAGAGCAAGTGTAGCATTCAAACTTAAGATAATAGGTAATCATCTTATTTTTGGACTGTGATTAAAGTCTGTGGGACCGTGGGACATAGAGTTGCATGGAAAAATCATTCACATTTAGTGAAAGCAACACATTTAGCTTTGGAAGGTGATCAAAAATCACATTTGTTTTGAGATGGGAGCGATTCCAACACTTTATTTTCGATCTAAAATTAAAATGCTGTCCCTTGTATCCATAATCTCATTTTTTTTTCCTTTGAAACAACTAACAATAATAACGACAGTAATGAGAACAGAGACATAGCTTAAAAGATTGATGCCGTTTCTCATCAACGATGCTCCAATCAGACGGCTCCATAACATTTAAGACACAGCTATTTACCAGCACTGGGCATCCATTAAAATGTTAAACGACTAGCACGTCTGGTACCGACTAGTGCCACTAGCAACAATTAGTCAACTAATCGTGTACATCCCTAATGAATATATATTATTTTTTATTTTTATAAAGTTATTCTCTCAACTGTTGGCGTTCAGGGAATAAAGAATAACTATTCTAACTGAAAGACTCCAGAAAAAGTCCACTTTGCCTTTCCCCGAAACACAGAATTAGGACAAGGTTATCACCGATGATGATTTCAAGCTTAAAGCTTTTTTAATCTAGGCTTTCCAAACAGGAAAAAAAAATCTGAGACTGACCCTAGAGGGGTTGCCTTTGACTGGGTGGATGCAAAGAGGTTAATTGTTTGCTTGGTGTGATGGATTGCTTTTTGAACATGGAGATGGATGGGAAAGTCTATATTTTTAATGAAAGCAGCTGCATATTTTGGAAGATGATCAAAGGTCACGCATGTCCTCATTGTCCATTTATTATAAAAACTGCTGTCAGGAAATGCATTCATCCAGCACTACTGCATACACTTAGAAATGCATTGCCAGTAATATGCAATAAAGGCAAAATATCTCTTTTTTTTCAACTTTAAGTCTTTTGTGTTTCACTGATGGTATATTTAGCCAGGACGAGCTGACCTCCAGTCCCAGTGGAAATGCTGGCATTTTAACATATCACAATGGAAAGCCTTTGAATTTGCATTCATTTTAGTGAGCCATAAAAGCAGCAGAGTTTCAGAGCTGGCTCGGGGTCTGTCCAGCAGTGAAATGCCCATAAATAGTGATGATAAACTGCATATGTGTGTAAATGAGCCAGCCAGTGACACTCTGGCTCATTTTCAAACAGCAGGTTTTCAACTTTTCACCGTGCTGAGAGAAAACCTGCACAAACATTTAACGGTGACACTTACACATACATTTTTCAGAGCACAATGGAGGCTGTGCCACAAACACCTCTCTTCCTGGTGCCCTTCACAAGCTGCTGTGGGGTTACTACATTACAAAGTCTTTCTGTTGACTCTCCATTACAAGGTAATGTAGAAGTGTGTGGCCTCATTGTCTGGTGGGATCAATAAGGATGGTTTTTGGCCAATGGAACAGGACATTATTGATCCTGAGATCACTTGATTACTTTGACGAACAGTCAGAAGATGTGAATGATGTTGACAGGCAGGCCTAACATTCCTCAAATATTTATAAATTAGGCTCCAGTCGCAGCTGTAATTAAGAAAATCTGTGCCAGTATACAATTTGTTAGCAATGTAAAGAACCTGTTCTTTATTTGGGCAAAAATGCTCAGTTCAATTATTTAAAGAAATGTGTTTGTGAAACACAAAAGCATAAATCGCAATCATGTCAATGCACAGGAAATTGCAGAGTTATGGTTAGTGATGCTAATGACCTGCTCATCGGGTTACTAGCTAACTATTAAAGAACTGTATTTTCCGCAAAATTGTTTTTGTTAAGTAACACATAAACCAGTAATTGATTGCCTATTGAACCAATTAAAGGTTTGAGATATATAACATCAGAAAATACTAAAACATTCTGGTTTCCTAAGCCTGAGGTAGCATCCTTAGTTTGCTTATATTTACTGCTGCATATGCTAAAGATATATAAAAACTGGTGCAGTTAATTTTGTGCAAATGTTTGGGCTGTTTCAGAAAAAGGCACGAACATTGCAGCTCTTGTAAAAACACACAACTGCTGTGACACCGGATATTTACAGATGGGGCCGTTGTTGTTTATTGGTTTGATCCTGCCCAACAGGTGGCGCCAAAACAGTAAAATTATCCGTAAGGTTTTTATCGTACAATGGACATGCAGCATGCTTCCTTCTGCGGGCTCTGAAGTAACAACATGTATTCTTCTCTGTTCTTCACTTAGCTCTTTCTCTCTCCGTCAAGTCGATGCCCTCTGTATCCAGTTGATTCATAATATCAGATCACATTTCCTCTGGCCTTTTGTCTAATGGGCTTTTTGCAGATCTCCTGATTGGGATAGCAAGTGCAATATTTGTGTGTGCACAGTGAGAAGTCAAGGTTACCCTTTGATACGCCGTCTGATTCCAAATAGCTATATTTTCTCCACATTTATCTGATGAAGACAATGCACCTTTCTGATATGCGTACACAGCTGCAGGCTGGGCTCTTTAGCCACTGCCTACCCAAACGTGTACCCTCGTAACAGCACTGTATGACTAAGCAGAAACGGCTTCACTGGCACAATGATTGATATCTGATACTTCTGTTTCTCACTGAATGCCTTCCGAGAACTATTTCTCTCCAAGAGGTAAGATCGTTCGTCTTAAGTGGACTGAACCTGAGCTCCCTTTTGTTTTTGGTTTTTGTTCTTTCTCATTCTGTTTTTGTTTTTTTTCTGCCTTATCGTTCCTGCCTATGTATGTGCATGTGTTGCTGCAGTGGTGTTATTTTATTTTATTTTTTTGTTTTATGAATTATTCTGTGGTATCAGTGGAACTACTACGCTTTCCCACCTAGATATCCCCCATGTAATGCATTGTCATGAAAAACCTTTGAAACGTGGTGATACAAAGCAAAGCTGCAGAGGGCGTGATAAGAGCGTGACATGTTTGAAGAAACACTCTACAAAAGATGAATTTGGTTAGAAAAGTTGGCCCTGTAGCTCTGGAGGAAAAAAATGAAAGAACTTTTTAAAACACCAATCAGAAGTGTTCATTTTTCTATTTCTTTGTTTTCTCTCAAGAACCAAGTTTGTGCATCTCAGAGTAAAAAATCCCACTCGTACTGCCTAAGACTTGAAAGGTCTGCAGCTTTGCAGCATGCTCTTTTAAAAGCAGACATGTTCACATCTTTTTTTTTGAAGTCCTACTCACCTACCCCTCTCTCTCTCTATCTCCCTCCTGCTTTTTCCCCTCTCCATTTTTCTTTTGCGAACAGTTGATCAAAGTATGTTTGAGAACTCCATTGCGCAGCAGCAGAGTCCCCAGACCTCGAGGCCAGGGCCGTCATCGACCCGGCGCTCCGCGGCGACGTCTAATTCCAACCCGGGGTCCAGCTGCGTGGACTCGCCCTCCTCTGGAGGACAGCAGAGGCTGAAAAATGCCATTAACCTGGGCAAGGCAGTCGGGGCAAAGGTTAGTGCGACACAAGCAGAAACGGGACATTGAGCTCAGCAGGTCCTGTATTCTCTTACCCTTTGAAATAAGCTCATATAGTGTGACTTATTGAAAGGAAAGCAGGTCTAAGCTCTTTCTATTTTTTCAGCTGAGCCGGTAAACATTTGAATCAAAACCACCTGCAAAGGTTAAACCTTTCTTTCCTTCTTGTGTCTCCTTCTTTCAGGTCAATGACTTGTTAAGAAGAAAAGAGCCCAGCAACCTCGGAGACATCGGGGTCACGGAGGTCAACAAGAATGTTGGTGCAGTTTGGAGCTGCATGGACCAGCTCGGTCAGACTGCTGCCAGCAGGTACGCAGCCTCATATCCGCACACACACATTCATACGTCATCTTAATACTCAGCAAACTGCTCCCCCAAAATAATTAACAGGCTTCTATGGCAAAAGATTTTAGGATGAATACGTGAGGCCTTTCCACAGGTTTAATGAATTAATAAACCTACTGAAAGACATTATCTTTAATTTATTCAAAAATATTCCATTACCTATACTGAGCAGAGGACGTATCTATCACTGCAGAATTGGGCTGTGGGTCAGAAAAGGTGAATAATTTACGATTTTTCCTGCGAAATGTGGCTTTAAATTAATGATGATACATCAGAGGTGCCTGGGAGATGCCTGGAATAAGCCAGTTTTTCACTTTATTCTCCGTTTTAGGTTTATTTTATTTTTTGTTTTTTGAATGTGTCAATTTAACATGTTTATGTAATCTCATACACGTACGTCATTTTTCTTCTGTTGCGTCTCGCCCCGATGATCGGCCCAGGTTCAGCAGCCCAGGTTCCATTTATCTCCATTCGCTGCACCCAGAACAGATTTAGCTTCATTTAGCAGCGATCTAAAGATTGTTCTAGACCACCAGCTGGTTCGGCAAAGTAATAGCTGAATCACTTCTCATTTTTGAAATGTGAATGCATGAGATGAAGTGCGCAGGACCTTCCGTGTTCCCCAGATAATCAAAAGCATGCAAAGCCTCTGACCTCCTTAATAAGGTTTTTTCTTTCTCGGGTTTTTGACGTTAATGATGCTGCTTTTGTGACAAAAAGGTGCATTTTCTGATGACAGCCAGCACAGCAGTGCTTATTGAACCGTCTCCTCCTGTCAGCTGCAGTGAAAGGTCGCACGACGGTAATAATTTCTGATCGTCGTGGCCTCTAGCTACAGGATCACGTGCTGATGTCGGGAACAGCTTAAGAGTTTAGCGTGTTTTTTGTAAACACGCTCGCTTAACTCAGTGAGGAGCGAACGTAGGCTTAAGCTCTCCAGCCGCCATCCTCCTCCATCACTCAGCTTGTTCTTATTAGTAGGCAAGAGCAGCTTTGAAGTCTGAGTCATTCTGCCAGGTTTCATTCTTCTATCAGTGGCGCTGAAGCGGCATGCAAACTTTGGACGGCCTTTGTTCGACAAAGTCTCATTCAGTTAAAATATTAAACAATTGGCGTTTCTTTGATGCAACAAACGGCCCCTGACAGGATTCTATTCTTCTGCAAAAACATAACAGCGGAACCATCAGCCAATTAGCTGTCAATTTTTCTTGACAAGTTTAGTCATAGTCCCGCCCACAGTTGTATTGTGTACCGAATGCAGTTCAGTTAGTTCTGCTGCTTTTTTCCTTTGCCTCAATTTATAGTTTGTGCCTACTGTAAATGCAGCATTACATTTACATTTGCTTCCTTAGTTATTACAAACCGTAGCATCAGTGTTTGTGCCTGTATGGAGGCTCTGTGACAGGTCATCAGCCTTTATCTGCATCCAATTGCCGTTCTAGAATGTTTTACACAACGTAGTGATGTTATGAAGGGGGAAACTATCCATCAGAGCCTAAATTGTTTGTGTAAAGCAACAGACAGTGCCCAGGAGAGGTGAAGAACAGTGCAGGCAGGGTGGAGTGGGTGGAGACAAATGTCAGGGGCAATTTGTGACAAATGGACAGTGGTGAGAGTGAAAGGGAAGGTTTACATGATGGTAGTAGACCTGCTACAGTATGATTTATGGTTTATAGATGGTGGCACTGACAGAGAGCCCGGATCTGGAGGTGGAGGTGGTAGAGTTGAAGATTTCTGTTGGGAGAGAAAAGGAAAGACAGCGCAGATCGAGCGGTATGGAGACGAACTCAGAGAGGCGAGACTGAGGGGGTTTGGACAAAGGATGTTGAAGATTAAGCTGCCAGGCAGGAGGAAAAGAGGAAGAACGCGGAAGTGAAGGAAGACATGCAGACGGATGGATGCTAGGGATAGGCTGAGAAGCAGGTTAATGATCTGCCATGGTGATCGCTAAAGGGAGCTTGCCAATGAAAATGAGGCTGTAAACATGCTGTTTAATGCTGTAGAGCTGGGCGTTTTTACATGGAGACTTTGGTGCCTCCATGTCTCTAAGTGGCTATTAGAGAAAGTGTCATTTTGCAGATTAGGTTACTTTCATTCTCTACCCTAGCGGTCGCACTTCAACGGGGATGAAACATTTCAAATATGTTAAAAACAGATTACTTTACTTGCAAACAGCCTCTCCCACGTGCAGCACATCGAGAGGTTAAAACCTGACTGGGTTTCACAACACCTTGTTGCAGTTGTCCCATTCTTTGCTCTCCATCTCTCCTTCAGCTTGAACAGCTCTGGTCAAGTCAAGCAGCTAAACGTCATCAGCATAAAATATGTTTAGGAATCGACGTTCTCTGCCGGTCTTTCGTCGCCTCCCTTAATCTCTATTTTCCCTTTTCTCCCGCTATCTTTATGTCTCTCCTCTATTCCAGCCACATCACCTCCTTTGACTCCTTCCCTCGACTGGACCCTCCACCCCCATCGGGGAAGAAGCGCCTCCCTCGAGCACTGAAGACGACCCAGGACATGATGATCTCCTCTGACCCCGTGGTCTCCTCCCCCGACCCAGTGGAGTCTTCCTCCTTCCCTTCCTCCCCTGAGAAGACATCCCTCATCACTCAGGAGGAGATAAGGAATGAGGAGGAGCAGCAACGGGGAAAAGAGGAGGAAAAGAGGTCATCGGGCCCAGCAGAGAGGAAATTCGGAGCTGATTCTGAGACAGCTGAGATCAATGACAACGTGGATACAGTGATAGGTGGAGAAGACGATGGTGTAGAAAGGGAAAGCGCTGATGAAGGCATGGATGAACACGGGCTCCAGCTTCAGCTTTCTGTACCAGACCTCATCAATAAAGATCCTCCTCTGGAGTCCAAAGCCAAACAATGCGACGTCTGGCAGAAGGCCCCGGGGCCGGACTCCCGGCTGGCCTCCACTCCCTGCTCGGGCAAAACTCCCTGCCGCATCAGCCTGGGCGAGGATGTCCTGCTGGGGAACGGCGCCCCCTGTAGCAAAGCCACTGGAGGGAGCGCTGAAGACACGGAGCACCATCCAGACCTGCTGTCATTTGAGTAACACACAGAGCTGGGGCCAAATAACCACTTCAGTAGATTTCAAATGCATTTGAAGTTTTTCTCTTAGTATCCATCCCAGAAATGTGTGTGGAGGTAATTCAAACAGACTGCAGCGAGTACTGCGAATCAAAAATTCACTGCCACTTTTCAATTTTTCAACTCGACCTTCTCTGGGCTTTACTTTAGGAAAAGGGAACACGCATTTCCAGTACCGAGGGTTCTTTATCTTTTTTTTTTATCTGATTTCTGGATGTGGGTTTAGCTGAAAGGTCACGGTAATTACGTCTTGCTTTCTAACACGGCTGATCTGAGGTCAGCTGGATGTTTAAGAATCTCCTTAATGAATGAAAACAAAAGCTGACCAGCATGAATCAATGAATGAGCAGCAACAGAGGAAATGGGCAGGACTCTTTTTCTTTTAGTGCAGTTTTTTAATGCTTCTGATTTATTCACTGTGTATTTCTTATGTATATCAGGTGTCTAACATATCATGTCTTTCTCAGTAATGTAATGATGATGTAACAATGAATGTTTTAAGTGAGATGAAATATCCTTTAAATGGGCTAAAATGTTACAGATAGTTATTGGCAAGTGTAACCACAAAAATTCAATTTTATTTTAGCAATATTTTATCAGTATTAAAATATAACACTATTGTATTTAGCACCTCGACATTTTCGCCCTATTTAAAGGGACATTTCATTGCATTTTTGGTATAAATCATACAAACGCTGCTGCAGCTCAAAGTTATACAGCAATATAATGTACATTTAGACTCATTTAACACAACACTCAAGTGTTAGGAGTTAGGTGTAGTCTCGGCAAAAGAAGACGGAAGTGAGGGGTGGAGAGACGGGAAGGATGTGAATGTGTAAGATGGAAAAGGTTAGCGAGGAATTTCCTTCCAGTTCAGTCGTTATGAAATGTCACGCAACACTTTCTGCTGCAGGAAGGGGAAGTCTTTTGACCCTCAGCTTCACCCTAAAGAAATGATCCCTCTTTGTTCTTGAGCCAACCCGGAACAGAACTTCCTCCATAATGGATCTTTGGCACACACTTAAATTTTTGATTCAGTTATATTTATGTAGCGCCAAATCAACAGTCACATCAATGTGCTTCTTCTTGTAAGGTAAAGACCCTACAATTATAGAGAGAATTCCCAACAATCAGAAGACATCCAATGAGCAAGCACTTGGCGAAAGTGAGAAGGAAAAACTCCCTTTTAACAGGAAGAAACCTCCAGCAGAACCAAGCTCGGGGAGGAGGAGGGGGGAGGAAGGGGGGAGGAAGTGGGGATCCAAACCTACCTGCGTAAAAAAGTGATCATCCCCTAAACCTAATAACTGATTGGGCCACCCTTAGCAGCAACAACTGAAATTAAGCATTTGCAATAACTGGCAATGAGTCTTTTAGAGCTGGAGGAATTTTGAATCACTCATCTTTGCAGAATTGTTGGAATTCAGCGACTATTTGTACAATGAAAATTTGTTTGCCTGGAAAGTGAACCGATGGAGCTGTGCATTTGGATCCAGGCTTATAATTTGATCATAACTGAAACACAATAACAGATAGATAACAGATAAAGACTTCCGAAATCATCTTCCTGCTGTGGCTGAACTGAAAGCAAATTCCAGTGACCTCCACAAAACCCTGATGGAGAGTCAAAAGAGAGACGGGTGGATGGACAGGCAGCTTTTGGAGGGAGGGCTGCAGGAAAGTTGTTCCTGAGCTGAGGAGGAGCAGGCTAATTAGCTGTCAGCCGAAAGAGATGAAAGAGGTGCGTTTTTATTCGAGCAGATCATTAAGTGACAGACCAAAGACAGAAGCGATTGGCTCAGTCAGACATGCTGTTTTTTGTCACATTATTTTAGTGAGAAAGCAGCAGCAAAGATTTCTGCAGAAGAAATTCTGTCTCCTTTACTTTCACTTCATCAGCTCTGACAAAAAAAAAACAAACCAAAGCCTGTGTATTAATACCTTTGTAATAGCAGTTCACATGCTCATTTGAAACTTTCCAACTCAGAATGTTTTTTTTGTCATTGTGAAAGCAACACAATCAAGTTGCCATGGTTATTGTAGCACAAGCAAAGCTGTATTTTTATAACACTACTGTGTGAGCATCTGTTCTGCAGATCTGTGCGAGTGGATTAAAGTGGACTTCTGAACTGTGGAAAGTGAACACAAAGATCCTAATGCCCACACACTGAAAAGAACCCATTTTCTGCAAGTGGCCTCAGTGAGTGACCTGCTGTCCTTGTAGGGATACATGACCTTAGAAAATATCAAAGAGCTCCCAGAGGACAGCGAGACACAGGCACAGCCAGCGCTAGTCATGGTCAGGTCGTGCCCGGCAGATGGAGAGGAATGTTGGAGCTGAAGTGAGACAAAGAAAGGAAGCTTTGTCTCAGTCTGTCTCTCCGACTTGGTCTCACTTACTGCCATCCACTGCCACACTAAAGCAGCTGATGTCTCCTATTAAAGAGTTTTTTCACCCAAACCACAAAACACAACTGTCCCGTTAGCTTTAGCGAGCAATCTGCAGGATACTGTGGAGATTTTCTGCTGTTTTCTGCACCAAGAGCCTTGCTCATGAAGTGAGGGTGGCAGATGCGATGGGTAGAAATGAAAAATAGATTAAAAAAAAACAAAGCAATTGTGTAAACTGACCCTTTTAGGTAGATGCAAGAGTGAAAAAAAATCATTTACTATAATGAAAAGAAGTAACTACTGACAAACACGAACAGGGAAAATATAGCCACAATCATTAAAGTTGGATTCTTAAACCAAAGCAGTTTGTTAAAGAGGATAGCTAAGGCTTCATACTGCTCGTCTTTTTCTACTTTTGGCTCTGTGTGATGTTAGTTAGTGGGGATATCGCTAATATGGTCATTTAAGACACACCCACCTACTGTACAAACTTACTGTTTGTGAGGGGCAACCAGTCAAATGGAATGTGGCTTAAAGTGAGGGAGGAGCTTGTTTCTAACAGTGTTTGGCCTGACGACGGCACCAGTATGAGGGAAATAATGATTTTCTTCAACAGAAAATATTACAAAATCACTAGAGTCCAAAAATACAAATCTGTTGCACGAAATATGAGCAGAAAAATCCCTGTCCTGATCATAAATGGCTCAGAAAAACAGAAATTTGTCAAGCAACATGACCAAAATGAATGATTTTTCATGTTATTTAGAGCTCATCAGCTCTCAAATGCTCAATGAGAAAAGTTTTCAGGGTTTTTAAGCCTCTAAAATGAAACAAACCCCCCCCAAAAATAAAAATTGTACCTATTAGTCTGACGGTCGATGATAAGCCAAGTGTCTCTCAGCACAGAGATAATTGCTTGTGGATGAGCCACTTATCAGAGAGGCTTTGATTTGATCTAACAAACACGCAGGAACAGGTTGATAACAGCCACTCGCATTGAGACAGAAGGTAAAAGCAATGCAACGCGATCATTAGTTGAGATACTACATCGAGCAGCTTTACGCGTACACAAGTTTTACTAGAAAAACACTAAAAAGCTGAATTCTTTTATTTGCTGATGAAGGAGGAGCGGTGTACATCTTATGGAAATGTTGTATGGCTATTTTTACAAATTCTGTGAATATGCTAATCACTTTGTTGCTCTAACACATGAAGGAAAGAGATTTATTTTGATATATAGTCAGAGGCAATCTGTGTTATTTAGCTGCTGCAGAATTTAATAAATGGAAAGGGGAAGGAATGAAAATGCTTTTTCTGTGACGTCGTGTCTTGCTTTTGTCTTTTCAACGCTGGTCGACATGATTTCAGCAGACATGATGAATGAAGGAACCTGAGTGCTGCACGTTGAGGCTTTTTCAAAACAAGCCAGAAGAAGACTGGGACCTTTTAGCGACTTTGCTTAAAACTGTTGCAGATTATGTGACTCTGTATTTTTTATATAATGAAAAATCAAAATGATTCAATAATTTTTTGCCTTTTATCCTCCTAATGTAGTTTTTTTTTTAAGTGGGGAAATAATTCCTCCAATGGCTGTAATCTTCTGAGAAAACAAATCTGGAAATAGACTTAATCATGAACCTCTTCTTGTCTTCTGTGTCTTTTTAAAAGCTTAACAAGACTTTTTCCTCATCATTTGTTTTTTGTTTGTTTTTTTTTATTCCGTTTTTTGACTTTTCTTTGTCTCACACCTGCCACTTAGTGACTGTTTGCACAGAGCTCTCATCCTTATCAGTTTTGGCTGATTTTCGCTTCCAAGTTTCTGTCGGCGTCGACGGGCCCCCCGTGTGTCCTCGCTCCGTTTGATGGATCATACGCTCGGAGAGGCTCGGCGGTGGCGGGGATTCTAGAGCGGAAGCCGCTCTGATGTTTAATTCATCCGTGTTTGTCCTAATTCGTGAAACTCCTGGTCACCGGCCACCGCTGGTGTAAACAACCGGTCGGCTCAGACGTGTGTGCAGGTCTTGTTGCTGTTTAATAATTTAGACTTGATGCACTTATTGATTTTCTACAAAAGAACCCAGACCTTCATGCATAATGAATCATCTATGGGGCGTGAGATAGCTGGGTGCAGTTTCTCGACCCAACAAGTTTCTCTCTTCTGTGTCCTGTTTATGAGTTTCTCGGCTGGTTTTGTATAAAGAAGCGTCCCCAGCAGTATGAAAGTAGAACATGCTGCTGTTGTTCTCAAAAGATTGTTTTTTAAAATGTAGTTACTCAAGGTGAGATTGAGCTGAGATACTCTGCACAGGTTGAACTTATATTTCACATAACAACTTGGTAGCAACATAAGGCTCGGGGGCCTGAATCGACCTACCAAAGACTCCAATCTGGCCCAATGTATGGAAGTGTGACAGAGGACATATGTTTTAGACTTTTAAATAAGTTTTATAGCTTTTCCTACTGATTTTCCTCCATGACCAATCATAAGTAAGAGATAAAGCATTAAATGACACAACGCTCCTACAGAAATGTATGATTTTTACAGAGTTAAAAAAACAAACAAACAGAGGGCATTAAGGCCATCAAATAACAAAAGTTTTGCAATTACAATACACTCTGCCCAAAAAAGCTAACAAAACCTTCTCTAAATTTTCATTTCTTACAATTTCAGGCCAAAGCAGCATTTCTTAATAAAAAATATATATATATATTGAAACTGCTCTTCTTTTTATATATCAAACTGTGTCAGAGATTAAATGTGTAATTAAACTTCTTTATGCTGACAAAAGAGATACCCATTAGAGATCTAAGTAACATCCCTCCTTTATAACATACCTAAGAAAAAACTCTTCATTTTAGAAAAGCCCTACCTCACCTAAGAGGTTAAAAAAAAACAAAACCTTTGCTACAGTCTATACATTTAGAGATGACTGTAATGTCTTTTCAGAGTTGAATTAAAAAAAAACCCAAAAAAAAACAAAACAAACCTCTATCGCCCCCTGGTGGCTGATTGCAGCATAGATCATAACTGCTCTCCACCCAATGTTCTATGAACTAAAAACCTTAAATACATGTC
>VUQR01021104.1:75908-94841 GCA_015108515.1 Hemichromis elongatus
AATACATGTCATTTCTGACCTGTTCATATTTGTTCCAGGGTTTGTTTTTCAGTGAGCCCAACACACATTAGTTAAGTATAAACCCCCACCCCCCACTCCCCCCGTCTTTTTAATTATTGATGAAAAAACTGCACCTAATGACTGGGAGCTACGTGTACCAGTGCTATAACACTGCCTCCACCATGTTAGATTGATAACGTGGCATGATTTGGATCATCAGGTATTTCTCTCTGCTGCCATAGTTCTTTTTCTTCACATCATTCTGGTACAAGTTAGTCTTGATTTCATCTTCCCAGATATTGTTTTTACAGAATCCTCTGTACATATTTTCATTCATGAGGGTGTCTTTTGGTTGACAGTGTGTCCTTGAGAGTGTCCTAAACCTGTAAAATACAAATTATACACTCCAAATCAACTTCAAATATAATGTCTGCTTCACTTCACGGCATCACCTGGCCATGAAACTGCTTGGCAGTCAATCGTCCCTTTTATTTTGAGCCTCTGAAAATTGGGGAATTTGTATAAATGTCCCCCATTTTTATCTGTCATTCATAAACAAACTGTTTGTAAAAACTATTTGGTCATTGATAGTGTAATGGATGGACTTACTGTGATGTCATATTTTGCAAAGTCTGCACTTTAAGCACATATTGATTGTTGATTTGGGCTCCACTGTGGTGGTGTACACAAGCTAAACAACAAAAATTGTGTTTTTGACACAAACATTATGAAGGGCTTGTATTTGCTCCCTAGCTTCACTCAATGTCCCGAATGAAATAACATTGTTGGCATCACAATGCAATCTTCAGCTTACTATCTGAACTCTGGAAGTGCCCCAGTATCCTCTAATCCAGGGGTCCCCAATCCCAGTCCTCGAGGGCCGGTGTCCTGCAGGTTTTAGGTGTGTCCTTGATCCATCACAGCTGATTTAAATGGATAAATTACCTTCTCAACATGTCTTGAAGTTCTCCAGAGGCCATGTGATGAACTAATCATGTGATTCAGGTGTGTTGACCCGGGGTGAGAGCTAAAACCTGCAGGACACCGGCCCTCGAGGACTGGGATTGGGGACCCCTGCTAATCCTATAAACTTCTTACAGGGTGAGTTGTACTGAGCATGATAGATGAACTGAGCTTCGTGGTAAAGTGAACTGCTCCTTCAGCCATGATGGGCCTCATAGGATATGAAACTTTTTTTTTAGTTCATAGTGTCTTTGAACCATTTCTGTAAAGTCCCAGTGACATTCTGTAATTTGGCATACTGTATTTATATACTACATTCTACCTGAACGCCATCTGGTGGCTTTGAGGTTTAAAGCACTTTTGCATGTGCTTCTTTTTCTTTTCTTTTTTTTTTTAGCTACATCTGTCAATCTGTACTATATGCCTGGTGCAAAAGGCAGTTTCTGCTTTATGGGTAGCTTTACATTTTATAACAACTATACAGTGAGGGTTGATAACTCATCCATTTGGATGCTGAAGTTCAGGATGCTGCTGCTGCATTGATTGACACACATCTTAGCACAGGCAGCTGTAGCTAATTTGAGTAAATGAAGCAATCCTCTCCTTCTTCCTAGGGGTTTTTCTGAGCATTTCTTGCAATTATCAGACAAATACCAGTGCCTGCTGTTTAACTATGGAGCTTCAGTTTTGGTGACTGATTTTCTGTTATTTTATTAGTTTGTTACTTAAAACGAATGAGCTTGTATCTGTGTGTCTGGATGTTTTTGGATGCAGTATGCTAAACAACCTTGCTAATCATTAACTATTTTGTCCAGTTATGATCACTTATTGTTCTAGTATCAACATAGTTGCATCCAAAAAGATAATGTTATGGTTCCAAAGCAAGACAAAGTCTGAAACTAGTCTGGGATGTCCCAGTGGCCATGGCCCTCTTTTATATACAGTCTATGGCGTAGTCCACCTCATAGCCACCTATGTTGTGATTTTAATGAGAGGTGCAACAGACTGAAGTCCTTGAACCCACACACATCGGTGCAGCAGTGTGCTCCAAAGCACAGGCTGGGCCTTACTGAGCCTTCATGAGTACATCAAGAGTATGTTCTTTTTATCACAGCCGTATTTATATGAGCCGGCCTACAAGGCACAGAGAGATTTGAAAAGAAAATTAGGACAGACAGAACAAAGCTGCTGCTTCTACAAATGAGCTCTTCCATGAATGCCTTTCAGAGCGTTGTGAAAGTGAATAGATGTTCACATTGATTATCAAAAATAAATCCCATAGTGTGCGTGAGGCCATAATGATGATATGTAATACAGGCTCTTATCTGACGAGACGAGCAGCATCAGGACATCAGAAAAGTTTGCTCACTGACTCCAGCCCTGTGATGAAGAAGTAAATGTCAAACTGATGAAAGGATGCACAGCTGTGCCAGGATAACAGCCAATTTCTTTATAAAAGTAGGCTAAGAGACATTTTGGAAGGAGGAGGAGCCCGTGTAAATCTTCCTACCTTATCACTATGAAGTTGATCTTTCCCAGGGTAGCTTGACTTTGTAGCCTGGGGGATTCCAGCTTCTAGGACAGAAGGTAGATATTAGAAAACTCATTATTAACAGTGCATTGAATGTCTGTTGTATGTTCTTAGCATTTATTACCTATAGTTTTAAATAAGGTGATGCATGGGGGGTCTAGAACCAGTGAGGGAGTAGGGAAGTCTTTGTATTGAGTTCATCTGTGCATTTGGTCAGCTGACCTGATGACTGTAAACCCTTGCCCCGCTCTTAGTCAGGTAATAGTAGCAGTAACTTAGTTAGTTAATTATGTAATAGTAAAATGTGACAGGTGTTTTAGTGCTGTTTGGCTTTAAAGGTACAGTAAGTAATTTAGGTTATTTAATAGAAAACCAGAATGTTTTACGCATAAATATACATTAATTAATGCGCTATGTTGTCATAAACTTAGAATGAATCCATTTGAAAATAAATGGGAGCAGGTATTAGTTTGTGGAAAACACCACATTGCGCCTGCTTCTTAAATAATAGTAACTACAGATGGACTGAGATGGCTGTTCTGCCTAAATGTGGTTATGTATGTGGCTAGAGTATGGCCACACACATAGTATGACTTATACTGTATCTCACACAAGTGACCCCCCCCCTCTCACATTTTTGTTAATATTTTGTTATATCTTTTCATGACACAACATTAAAGATATGGCACTCTGATAAAATGTAAAATAGTGAGTGTGCGGTGTCTACAATAGTGTAAATTTGCCGTCACATCTAAATAACTCAACATATAGCCATTAACATCTAAACTGCTGGCAACAAAAGTAAGTACGCCCCTTAGTGAAAATGTCCAAATTTTGGCCAATTCCCTCCCTGGTGTCATGTGACTCGTTAGTGTTACAAGGTCTTAGGTGCAAATGGAACACAACTGACAAATAGATGTGTGAGTGCTGCCAGCATTGCAGCAGA
The DNA here is from genome assembly GCA_015108515.1 of Hemichromis elongatus. Lineage (NCBI taxonomy): Eukaryota > Metazoa > Chordata > Actinopteri > Cichliformes > Cichlidae > Hemichromis > Hemichromis elongatus. The sequence goes on from VUQR01021104.1 coordinate 79,349, forward strand.
GGTTGAAGGCTTGGGGGGTCAGCCTGTGAGTGCTCAGACCATACGCCACACACTGCATCACGTGGCTGTGGTCCCAGAAGGAAGCCTCTTCTAAAGATAATGCTCAAGAAAGCCTGCAAACAGTTTGCTGATGAGAAGCAGTCTAAGGACATGGATTACTGGAACCACATCCTGTGGTCCGATGAGACCAAGATAAACTTATTTGCTTCAGATGGTGTCAGGGGTGTGTGGCGGCAACCTGGTGAGGAGTACAAAGACAGGTGTGTCTACAGTCAAGCATGGTGGTGGGATGTCATTGTTTGGGGCTGCATGAGTGCTGCTGGGACTGGGGAGCTACAGTTAACCATGAATACCAACATGTACTGTGACATATTCAAGCAGAGCATGATCCAGTCCCTTCAGAAACTGGACCATAGGACAATATTCCAACATGATAACAATCTCAAACACACCTCCAAAAAGACCAGTGCTTTGCTAAATAAACTGAGAGTAAAGGTACTTGACTGGCAAAGCGTGTCTCATATCTTAAACTCTATTGAGCAACTGGGGCATCTTTAAATTGAAGCTGGAGGAGCGAAAAGTCTCTAATATCCACTAGCTCTAGGAGTGGAAGAGGATTGCAGTGGCAACCTGTGAAGCTCTAGTGAACTCTGTGCCCAACAGAGTTAAGGCAGTGTTGGAAAATAATGGTGGGAACACAAGATAGTGACATTTTGGGGACAGTTTGGACATTTTCACTAAGGGGTATACTTACATTTGTTGCCATTGGTTTAGATGCTAATGGCTATATGTTGAGTTATTATGAGGTAGCAGCAAATTTACACTGTTATTTAAGCTGGACACTGACTACTTTATATTGTATCAAAGTGTCATATATTCAGTGTTGTCCCGTGAAAATATATAATGAAGTATTTACAAAAATGCGAGAGGTGTACTCACTTTTGTGAGATACTGTATGTTACTTTTAATTTAAAGTTCACAAACTCTTTCAAACAATTTTTGGCCATTTAACATTTGTACCTGTATGACGTGTCTTTCTCATTCTGTCTTTATCCTTCATCACCACTTTTCTCTTTCCTATCTCATTTCCACCTCCTCACCTCAAGGCCTATCTCGTGAACTGAAGTCACGGATCTATAACACGTTTCTCTGCAATATTGTGACAAGTTCCTATTGGTAGCAGATTAGACATGTGACTCTTCTGTCTTCAGACAGCTGAGCTAACATAATGCCAGCTAATGTGAGGCTTGAGTGTCCTAGAAATCACACTTTTCCTCTGCTAAAAAGTTTAATTACATTGTCATATTGTATATTATATTCCCTGAGTCCAACAATATTAGATTCACTTCAAACACAGTTTCACTAACACTGGCTAACAGTTTGTGTATTTGTCCTTCAGCAGCCACTGTAGCTAGAGTTATGCAGTTGAATTGGGAGGGTAAGAAACAGAATTTAATTGACTGCAGTTTGCAGTGTTACATCCTGTGGGGCTGTGGGCGTGGTGTCGTCCTCTCCTCCTCCTGCTTTCTAGCCCCTCCCTTTGTCTCTCTCCACCCCTGCCTTCTCTCTTAGGACACAGCTGCTGCTCATCTGCCCTCGTTTACCACCAATTACCCGCCAGAGGTGATATAAGCTGGAGGAGAGCAACGTGAGCGTGGGAGAGGCTTCAGGTGGATTTCCTCTGTGATGGGCAGTGTGTGATTCTGGTCTGGGTGTGGAAAAGGCCTGCTGTGTGCGTGACCAGTCCCACCGTGTGTGGCTCTTTGTGAGTAACTCTCAATTGAGCAGTGGTTTTTCTTAAGTGAAGCGGCTTCCATTTCGTGGTTTGGCCTACCTGGTTATTGCTAAGAGCAGTGTTGCTGTCTTTTGCTGTTGAGTCGTTATCATTGTTTTATTAGTTGAAACTGCCACCATTTCTTTGGGTTGGCCTCTCTGACTTATCGTCAAAGCAGCGTTGCTGCCTCTTTTTGTTGTCACCAGTTATATGATTATTGGGTTAATTGATTATAATAAAGATTTATTTTGTGTTAAACACCTCTGCCTGGCGTCCTTTTCATTCCCATCCAGATCCAATTGTTACTGTCCCCCACCGTCTTTGCTGTTGGTGCTCTGAAAGGGATTTCTGCTGTAGCTACTGTGGCCACGGAGGTAGGCATCCTCGGAGTAGGCCAGTTGCAGTACATCCTCATCTTTTGGCATCACCAACGTTCACGGTAGTCACCACTGTCTTGGATCAAAGATATAACCTCGCAAAAAGCTTTCCCAATGATGCTTGCTCCATTCACCTTCACTATTTGGCACCTATCACTTCCAGAACCTCTGTTTACACCACTACCGACACCTAGTGGTGAGATTTTGCACACTTTACCTTTAAAAACATTGTAGCAATTTATCTTTCAACCACAGCTTGGCCCCTTAATATGCCCTGATGAATATTAACTCTGGTGTTGTTATGAGATTATTGATCTCTGACTTTCCTTATGCCTACAAACACACCAGGTCCTCATATTGTGGCTTTTGATCTTTTGTGGTCAGTAAACAAGTTTGTCTGGAACCTCATCATGCTAAACACGTACACAAAGTTTTACTCATCCTCAGGAGCAAAACATGTTTTCCAACCCATTAGTCACTGCCAACTGGCAGGATGGAGTTCTTATCACGTTTGTTGATCAGCATGGGACAAGATTGAAGTTTTTTTATTTGTTTGTGTTTGAGAGAGTGGGTGTGGAAGGCAAGAACAGGACTCTGTTTTGCCTGACAGGGGCAAACAAAGCCTCAAACCAGCTTTAGACACACTGTAAAACCAAAATGTCCCTGTTGAAGCTGCCTTTTTCCCTCTTAACATAAAGCAATTGGCTACACAACAGTGCACCAGAAGTGTTTCTGCCAAAGTTCTCAAGTGTCCCCGGTGTTTGCAGATTACTGCTCTGTTGAAATGTTTTAGTAATTCCGTGCAAGTGAAGAAGCACTGAAATTGCAGTGATCAACATCACTCTGATGAAACCAGCCCCCAGATTCAAGTGGTTTTTTTTTTAAAGTTTTTTTTTTTAATGGTCGTAGTAAAACATGGCGCGCCCTAATAACGTTGGCTTGTTTTTGTTGTCCTATATATATAGAGTTTACTATATAAAATATATCTTAAAGATAGTTAGATTATCTATCTAATCTAAATCGGCTAATCTAGTAGTCTTGCATCACCAGCTAGCTAGATCTTCTGAGGGTACTTCACATAGTATATGTATATTCAACTTATATATACGATCAGGAACTGATCCGAAAAATAGGGGGTGATATTTCCCCCTGACCTGTCGTCCTGGCTCCCCCTTGCCGTAGCATTTGTGTTGTACCTCGTCAATCTCTAGCTGTGAGAGCAATACCTTCTTTTGAAAACTGAGCTACTGGTTGTTGAACTTGCAACCCTCCACTCCAAAGACATGTAGTCTTACCACTACGCTACCCAGCTGATATGTTAGAAAGAGATGTGAATTATAACTACTCCTGGTACAGCAAACTAGGCCAACAATTCTGTTTATTTTCACATTCATTCCACAGCATGACATGCTTTGTATGCATTTCTTATAGATAGTAAGTAAGAGGGGGGAAAAAACATGTTTTCTGTTATTTATGCTTATATTCTTTCCTTCTCCCTTTGCTCAAACCTGCAGTTGGAGTGGGAATCTCTGGAGGTTTTCTCTCCTTCTGCTCCACCCTCTCCCTTGTCTGTCTTTCCCCTGGGGCTGATGATGCCTCAGACAGTAAATGCTCTCGTCTCTGAGTGTTTGGTCTTGTTTGACTTTGACTTTTGTTTGGGTCACTCATGACTGACCAAACGACAGATGTTGTGAAGTTATTCTGAGTACATCTGCTTCACAACCTCTCCCGTCTTTACCGCATCGATCCATCCATCCATCTGTCATCAAGGGCCCATTGCAACCTTTCAAAGCCCAGACAGGGCCTCTTTTATAGGGAGCAGGTTGTCAAAGGATGCACAGACAGATAATCAGACAGACAGGCTGTTAGCTGAGGCAACATTAGTCTGTCTGCAAAGTGAAACAGGCCACAGGGGCTCTGCTGCTACAAAAACCCTGTGTTTTAACAAGTCATTAAATTCACTGTTGGCTCTTTAAAGCTTATTTTTCTTCAGGGGAGAGAGGCAGAAACCTGTCAGTGAGGTATAATTGTTTCATTTGTTTCTAGTGCAAATCAACATCTCATTTAAAGTCAAGCTCCCACTGGGGGGGAAGTAAAAGTTTTTGTTATGTTTTTTTTTTTTCCAGTGGTAGATATAAATCCCTGAATTAGATGAGATACATTTATTAACTGCCATTAAATGGGGTTCCCTCAGGATTCAAGTAAAAATAATCACATAGCTCAGAAGAAATACTGGAAAAAGGAAAAGATAATAAAGAATGAAAGCTCCAGAGTGGAGCAGCTTCCAGGGAGCAGAGAGCTCTTTTTTTTTTTTTTTTTAAGCCCATTGTGGAGCTAAGGTGTTAAACGCTGAAGAACGCTGCAGACATGTATACATGCCAGCTATGGATCATAACACACTAATATGTTCAGACTGTTTAGTGCGATTACAAAAGGAAAACACAATGCTCGGTGGATTCTAACCCCAACACTCTAAATATGTGGCTCCATAACTTTAGAGCAACATCTAGTGAAATTAAATACATGCACATACTCTATAACTAACTAGCTTCTGTGTTTACATATCAATTACTGTGGCTTTAGAGATGTCAAGTGATCCGCCTATATGCCAAAAAAGGCATTTCCGATAGCTTGTGTTTGCTTTAAGTGGACTACAAATGTTAGCTTGCTAAGCCAGAAAACCAGAAGAGAGAAAACGTCCGTGTGAGATCAATAGTTTTGCTTTTAAATCTTAGCATATCAGCATTGTCTTTTATAAGCTAATTATCATGCTACATCTCAAAATTTGTTACGACCTAAAACAATCTTAAAAGCAACCTTTTTTAAAAACGTCCCCTTGATAATTATTTCATTAAATATTTTAAACCACTGGATCAATTTAGAAGGTTTTATTCTTGATTTATTATTTCAAATAAAACTATTTAATTGCAGTTATACATGTTACATTTTGCACCAATGACAAATGTTGCTGCACAGGTCAATGGATATCCATGTTACCCCCTAGTTTACACTATGAACCTAGTTTCAGACATTCATTGGTGCACGAAGACTTTTTTGCCCTTGATTTGGCTCTGCTGGCACATCATCAGTTGTTATTGGGCTTTATGTTTTTCTTACAGGCTAACGCACAGTCATTTTAGATTCACCGAGTACATCATACAAAGACAGGACAGGCTCATCACTGGGATGCTGAAACCCAGAAACTTGTTTACTGTGAGGCAACCAATGCTCCGCTGTGCTGCCCATGCTATCAAGGGTAATGTTCTCTGCATTCTAATCTCTACTAGTTTAAGCCATGATAATTAGATTTAATATTTATGCAGTGCCTTTATTTGTTCCCAAACGCATTTTTAAGTGTAATGTAAACACAAATCTAATGGCTGCATCAAACGTTTGTTATCTTCACTAAGAACACTTCAGCATAGAGATGCAGCAGCTGGGAACTGAACCTCTGACTTTCTGAACAGTACATAAGCCACTCAAAATCAAACAGCAAGAGCTTTAGTGGTTGTAAGAACTAGGGAGCCACATTATTTCCTAACTTCTATACTCAAGTCACTTGCTTTAGTTTTCTTCAAAAAATTAAAAGGTTTAGATATGTAGACTTTTTATAGTATTGTATGTTTGTTTTTACTTTTACATATATTATACTATTAATATTTTTATTTAAAAATGTGTATTTTATTGTATTTTTAGTTTATTTCAGGTTCATTTTAAAAATGCTGTTTTATTTTATTGTTACTGAGGTACAAATGTTAAATTATTAATTTTTACATTTGATGTTTTTAACCCACTTTGCAAGAAAGGAATTTCCCATCTTTGGGGTATAGAATGTGTATCTTTTTACTGTACTATCTTACCTGGCAAGTTCACCTTAGTCTCCTTCTCTGGGTGCCCTTTCTACCCAGTCTGTGTAATACAAGGCTAAATAGTGCTATCTAGTGGACAAGTAAAATCATTGCATCTCCAACAAGGTGTTACCTAGTGACCCAGAATCACTTTCATTACAAAAATAATGAATACTAAAATTGCATTAAACCAGTAATACGCATATTTCACTAGTAATTCAAATAAATTTGACTGTGAACTGAAGTCCGGACAGAAATTCGAGCCTCTGATAAAGTTGTGGAAAATAAAATTTATCTGAACTTGGAGCACAAGTGAAATTTCAAACTTTGAAACTCTTGTGTGTTTGACTCCTTGAAATTCACAAGCTCTGGGAGTCAGCTCACTCCTTCTCCTCTTTGGGTTTAAATCCTGAAAAATATATAAAAAGATTTAACTCGGTCAAAGTGAATAATCATAAAATTTTGAGGCATTTTTTTTATGTCGAGCTCTGATGAAATCAAAGGTGCCTTTGGTTGAAGCGAGACACAGGGGTGAAAACCCTGAGATTAAATTAAAATGTCAGTGTAAACACCACCAAATAAGAGCTGCTCCTACATTTTACATTACCGTGTGTACTTGAATCCTGCGTATGTGATCAGAAGTGGAAGAGAGAGCCAGATCTTCTATTTGAGTGAATGAACCAATAAAACATACAAAATAAACTAACCCAGCTTTCTTGTTAATCTGGTGTCCACTCTAATTCACCCCAAAGGTGTTTTATTGGGTAGAGGTCAGGACTCTGTGCAGGCCAGTCAAGTCCTCCTACACCAGACACACTCGTTCATGTCTTTATGGACCTGCTTGTCACGTCATGTTGGAACAGGAAGGGACCATCCCTAAACTGTTCCCACAATTCAGGAGCATGACATGGTCCAAAATGTCTTGGTGTGCGGAAACATTAAGAGTTCCTTTCACTGCAACTTAGGGGCCAAGTCCAACTCCTGAACAACAATCCCACACCATCATCCCCCCCTCCCTCGATACTTTACACTTCGCACAATTCAGTCAAGACAACTACCGTTCTCTTGGGAACAGCCAAACCCACACTCGCCCGTTGGATTGCCAGACAGAGAAGCGTGATTCGTCTCTCCAGAGAACACATCCGCACTGCTCTAGTGACCAGTGGCAGCATATTTTACATCACTACACCTCACCTTTGCTTTGTGGTTGGTGATAGCTTGGAAGCAGCTGCTTAGCCATGGAAACACATTCCTCCCATTTAAGCACAGTTTACTTACACAGCAAAAAAAGCTTCCAATTCTGTCACGTTCCCCACTTTTGTGTGTGACTCTCTGACACTAAATGAGCACTACTACACCTCCAGCTTCTCTCTTACAAACGCACACGTTGCTTTCTCTGACGAGTGCAGGCTGTGAAACACAGAGGTTCATATCCTGCAGAGAGTGGAGGAAAACTTCAACGAGCCTCTCTATCCTGCTGTGTAGCTCTACTGTAACTTCTTGTATTGTAAACTAACTGTATCTCTTCAACACAGCCAAGCTTCGTGCTTCAGTGTCTGCGTAGCTTTTAAAATAGAAAAATGAGGTTCAGTGCAAGAGGTTATTTTATTATTATTATTATTTTTAACCGTTGACACAATCAGCAGAGAATCAAGGCGTGACATGAAGACATGAAGAGGACGGGGTCAGATCTTGTTGAATGCTGCTACGTCGACACTCTGGACCTGAAATGCAGTAAAAAATAAAAAAAAAAGTGTAAGTGTACCAGGATTATTCAGGACGACGAGTAACTGCATGCTTTGATTTGAGCGAGTTTTACACCAGATACTGTTCCTGATGTAACCCTGAAGAAAAATGACTCAAACTGTTCTTGTACTGCTCATGTTGTGGAGTCTTTTAGCTTCACTTTGTCCGTTTCTGCCTCAAGGTGGCAGCAGTGTGCCGACTGTGCCTGATAATGTGACATGTTCGGTTGCAAGTCAAGCAGAAGTCCATTATTCTGTCATAGGTGAGCCATTCATAATCAACCCAATCAGTCCAGCCTCTCCGATGCTTTTAATCTATTTTCATTCCTATTGTTTGTTTATGTTTACTTTGTCCATTTTCTTTTTTCCCCCTCCTACATTCTAATAATACAACTGTGATTAAAATTAGCATTAAAAGAGTTAGGAGGAGTAAGATTTCAGCAGCAGATGGCTGCCCCTCCATAAGCCTGGATCTTTAGGTCTTTCCAGCCATTTAAGTGTTCTTCCTTCCTACTGTCACAAGAGCATCATTTCATTTTGGGTTTTTTTGTCTCATATAGTTGATATAAAGCACCTCGAGGTGACTGCTATAGCGATCAACATTTCCTGCTGTGATGTGAATTCTAGTCTGTTACTGTATGAGAGCTTTACACAAATAAGTGTACTGAACAAGACTTACAAAATCTTCAAACTTGGTGATTTCCTCCTCTAACATGTCTGTTCCCACTTTGTCATCCTCCACCACGCACGCAATCTGGAGCTTTTTGATGCCGTACCCCACAGGAACCAGTTTGGACGTGCCCCATAACAGACCGTCGGCCTGCACCGAGCGCACACACTCCTCGAGCTTCGCCATGTCTGTTTCGTCATCCCACTAAAAGAAGCAGAAGAAACACAGAAGATTTTATGATCGACCTATGACCGGGCTCAATTAGACTGCACAGATAATCAGCTTCTATCAGCTCAGACAGAACACAGACTTACTGGTTTGACATCCAATAAGATGGAGGACTTGGCGATGATGGCAGGCTTCTTTGCCTTTTTCTCTGCGTACTCTTTCAATCTCTGTTCTTTGAGTTTCTCTGCCTCTTCATCTTCATCACTACCAAAGAGATCAATATCATCGTCATCATCCTCCTCCTCCTCCTCCTCTTTAGCTGGGGTGCTCATCTTCTGCTGGACAGCGGTGCCCTGAACATCATAAGAAAAATTCAAAGAGCGGAAACATCTCTGGACGCTGAGAAGTGAATGCTGGGTGAACGTTTAAAAACTCACGTTTGTGTAGGGGACTGAAGGAGCAGGAGCAGAAGCTGGGCTGACAGCTGCAGGAGTTTTCTCCAAAACCGCAACCCGACATTCCAGTTTGGAAAGTGCTGCCCTCAAGTTATCCACCACTAAAGACACACGGGACACAAGAGCGTGTGCAGCATGAATGAGGAACATGTTAATATGAGTAAAGAAGTGATCCATATTCTAGCCGATCAAACACTGTGAGACGATTAAGACAACAGCAGCGAATAATCTTTTAACTTTACAACCAATCAAATGTAAATCAGCAGTTATTCCTCTGTTTTACAAAAGGTCTCCAGCTCTGTAGGTCTGCTAGACTGGTGCCTGGATTTGCAGTTAGAGAGCTTGTTGATTAAAAAAAAAAAAAAAAAAAGTCTCGTCAAAGTCATTTGATCATTATTATCCACGGTGCTAATAATAGCTAAACCTCAGCTAAGGACACTAAAATAGCTCTGCTGTAAGTAAAGAAGGAAAATGCATTAACATTTGATCAAAGCTGAAAACAAACCCACCTTTGTGTAAGCTCTGGTTCTCCAGTTCCAGGCTCTTGATGCGGGAAACAAGTTCTCCGTGATCAGCTGAGCTGCTGCTGATGTTGCTGCCGGTGCTCTGAACCGCAAAGACAGAAACGGAGAGGGATCAATACAGTTTAATGAGAGCGACATCTGATGGAGGATGTGGAATATTAGTCTTTTCATCAAACAGAACACCCATGTGTGAAAACACAGCAGGTTGCAGTCTCAACAGCCAGAAAGTGAGCCGTTTACAGGCCCCAGTAGAAATATGCTGAGGTATTCAGATCAGTAAAGTGTGGTTTTCAACAAAGTCCACCGACAGAGGTGCTTCCAGTGACACACAAGCTTTGGGGGCACTTACAAGCTGAGAATGTTGGCTTATGGGAGGCTGAGCAGACCCTCTGTTACACAGTGTAGTCTTCAGCTTGGGGGCAGATTTCAGGGAAGAAGGGAAATGAGGAGAAGGGAAGGAGCAGGATTTAATGAAGTTCATGCCAGAAGGAGAGCAATGAGGAGCACAGAACAGAACGCAACTGAAGCAACCACAGGAAATAAACACAACTTGGTGGTCACAGAAAAGTTCAAACTACAAACATGTTTGTACACTAAAATCACATTTATGTCGCAGAGCCTTTAGATCAACAGAGAGCTTCAACTCAAACAAATTCTCCATTATCAGTTTAATCCATCCCTGTCAAGGAAATGAAAGCTAATAAAAGTCAGAGAAAAAGGAGGCCAACTGGTCCCATGTGTATCACATTGTCACCATAAAACAGTAGCACTATAGCTATGTTGTTTTTTTATAAATTCAAACTAGTTTTTGAGCTATGCCGATGTCAGACTGCACTATGTTTCTTTTTAAAAAGATGATGATCACTGTGTCTGATGTGTCGTCTAAACTGGGTTCATGTGAAAAGGTAAGCTAAGATTAGACTGCTGACATTTTGGAATAACATAATAGCTGCATTTACCTAAAAGAGAAAGACACGCCCCCCAAAACTAAAAGGCTGCATGCTCTTATCTAAATGGTCGGGATTGGTGAAATTATATTAGTATGTATACGTGTACTTGGATAATTTGAGCCCTTTTAATACCACGCCAATAGTATCCATCAAATGGAAATACAGCGTGTTTGATGAGACTTACCCCGGCTAGAGACTTTTGGATGTTTTCCCGGGCACGGGCAATGTCCTGAAGAATGGTGTTGGAACCAGCATCCTTCAAGAAAATGAACAGCTGTCAGTGTAAATTCATCGCCGACTTTGTGACGCTAGAAAATACTCCACAATACAACATTTTATTCCTAAATATTTCATTATGATATTATTTCATAATCAGATATGACTGATGCAAATGTGGCTGTGGTTATTTTATATCTACCTTTTAGCAAACCTCCAGGACTGAAAAAAAAAAAAAGCTATTGCTAAAATAAAATCAACGCCCACAGACCACCGTAACTTTGCAACATTAAGAAGCATCTTTATAGCTTAGCACTAGCGCTGAAATTCGACTTAGGCTACGTTCACACTGCAGGTCTTAATGCTCAATTCCGATTTTTTGATCAAATCCGATTTTTTCTGTGTGGTTGTTCACACTACAAATAAAATGTGACAGTAAGCGCGCTCTAGTGTGAACGCTCACGGCCCTCAAAGCGGCCCGCGTGCGCAAAAGAAGACGTTACACACACCGCGCTCTGTTTACAGAAGTAAAAATGGCGAACGCAGGCCGGTTACGATCCGACCCTAAAAGTTTAGCTTGAGTAGAATTGTCTCCCCGTGTGCTAATCAAGTCCAAAACTTCAGTTTCTGTCCACTGACTCGCTCCGTCTCCAGTTTCCGCCGCCATGCTTTCTCGTTTGTCTTCTCCGGCGCTGATAATCGGCGTCTGTCTTGTGTCAGTGACGTAAACGACGGATTTAATTCGACGCAACCGTTCAAACAGCAGTCGCTTTCTAAAACATCGGATCGTATCGGATTCAGTACCACATACCAAAGTGACCCAGATCGGATTTGAAAATATCGGATTTGTGCTGTTCACACTGTCATACCATGATCGGATATGGGTCGCATGGGGCAAAAAAGTCGGATTTGATGCGCTTTCGCCTGCAGTGTGAACGTAGCCTTAGACAGAAGGCATATTGTAAAGCATTATTTTAATTCAAAATAAATAAAGTAAATAAAATATTGCTTCAAACTCAGCCTGTGGAGTAATACAGTTTTAATCAAATACAGCACAGAATAAACACGAAACCTAAGTACTGTTAGAATCTAATCTCTCCACAAAGACACTTAAGATGTAAATAATCCACATTAATATGGCACAATGGTTTCAGATTAGATGTGAGGATTAAAAGCTTAAAGCACAAGATTTAACTTGTAAGGCTTTGTGGTTACCTTTGTGGTTTGCGGTGAGCCGTTCATGTGCTCGTAGAAGCGCCTCTCTGCTTCGTCGTAGCGTGGTTTGTCAAACCAGATCTTTTCCTTGGCCAGAAAGTCCAGTGCGCTCATTTTTCTACAAAGGAGAGAGCACGGAAGGAAAAGACAGGGATGTATGAACAGGACACAGAAGGTCAGGGAAAAAAGGAAATGCAGCCTATATTACTACTACTTCTTATACTTAAAACAACCCAGCATACAGAGATTTCACCAATATAAAATCTGACTTTTTATTCTGTAAGAGGCTAATTTAATTTTTTAACAGCTATTCTCCACCAACAGCCACCCAAATCCAACTATACGAATGCATAAGAATAAAAAAGAAGATGGAAAAACACAACAATGGGTCAGATAGTCAAAACACAAAGCATAAGGAAAAGATTGAACACAGACGAATTTCAAAGAATGGCTTAAAGAAAGGAAAAATCAAATTCATGGGGGAAAAGAATGGAGGTGATACGATGGTTGAAAAAACACAAAAAAAAAAAGATGAACTGAAACATCTGGAGCAGTTCCCTTCTCCCGGTTTGATCATACTTGTCCCTCAGTGGGGCGGCCGAGGCAACTGATGAGGCTCCTGCTTCTGGCCTGCGCTCCTTCTTCACAGCTTTATTCCCACTGCATCCGTGGAAATGGCTCTCAGCAGCATCATACCGCCACTTGTCCAGCCACACTCGCTCACTGTTCGGATGAAGGAAATAACGAACTCCTGCAACTGCTGCTTCTTCCTTCTCCGGGAGCTCAGCCGGCTCCTCTTCCTCTTGGATCGGGTGTAGAGCATGGAAGACCTCTGCTTTACCCTGTGGGACCACCCGTGTTTCCTCTACTATAGCTTCTTCGTTTTCCTCCTCCTCCTCCTCTTCTACAAGGCTTTGAGGGTGGTCACTACATCTGGAAGTAGAGGTGGAGCTGGACCGTTTGGTGGAATTGTTACCATACAGGTTTTGGTAAAAGGCTGCCTCAGCGCGGTCATAAAGTGGTTTGTCCAGCCACACGTCTCTGAGCAGCTCCACTGGGATGCGGGGCAGTCCGTTAATTGATTGCCGTACGGTTGGTGTGATGGCTGCTTGGATGACAGGGGTTGCAGGAGTTGGTGCTAGAGACTGATATCCTTCATCAGGTGTTCTGGATGCAGTGGAGCGACTGGGTGGAGCTTGGAGATCTAGAGAGTTTGGAACTGATGGCTGCATCGATCCCTCAACAAAGCGGCGTTCTGCTTGGTCAAACGTTGTCTTGTTTACCCACACTGTTTGTACAACATGGTGGCATGCCACCTGGTCACCATGGTTGCATGATGGGCCAGCGGAAGGTGGAGATGCAGTGGACGCAGAGTTTAATCGTTTCCCGGAGGATGGAGGTGATCGATTCGACAGGGTGGTCCCATTGGAAGAGCTTGCCAGCCAGCACTGGTAGAGGCTCTCCGCTCGCTCGTAGACGCTGCGTTCAAACCACACATTAGCGCACTCGGACTGCAGACCAATCAACCCAGAGAGGTGATCAGACGGCTGGCTGCTTTGTTTGTTTTTCTCCTCGTTCTTGCTCTTGTCAACTTTTTCTTCTGGGCGGCTCTCAGGATTAGACAAACGTTTTCTGCGGCGACGGCTTTTCCCACTACGCTTTCCTTCTCCGTTTATGCTGCCGCTCTCCGGAGACGACGACGCGGTCTCTCCATTTCTCTGGCCTGGTTCGGCCTTCTTTCTACAACCCAGCATGGTCTTTGTGGACTGATCCACCTGACAATGGCTGGGAGGCTGACCAGGCTCTGACTGATCGTCTACAGAGCTCTGGGCGTTCTTCTTAGACATCTTTGAGCCGTTGCGGAGACAAAAAAAGAGAATAACAGGTACAGGCTTTTGGGTTAGTGAGAGAGAGGCATGGAGGTTTAAAGACACAAAGGGGTCGATCTATTTTACACAGTGCTGCTGATAAATTATTGAACTTTTGCTTTGTTATAGAGATGCAATACACTGAAAAAAAAAATTCTACAAATCAGTACCAGAGAAAAACATGCAGCATGCAAGCAGCCGGTGTAGATTGAGGTTTGGTGACTGGACAAAGTCTAAAGCCAGTCTTTTTTGGGTGGAGGGCTTATTCAACTAATTAAACAGTCTGTCATCTTGAGAATTCAGTATTGCACTTTTACACTTTCACCAAAGCTCAGAAAGGAGCATGACAGTATTTGCAGACAAGCCCATCATTTCAAAACGCTAATGATCAAAGCTATCGCAAGGAGGCTTTAGCCAACTGGCTAGGGAATACACATTATTCCTTAGCAACTGCTGGTTGCCAGGACTGATTGGTCTGTAGGCTTGTGTGACTCAGACGTTAGCACTCATAGTGGCCATGGCTTTGCAAAAAATCAATAAATGATGCTCTTGGTCAAAGTGTCATCACCTGTTGGTTTACTGGTTACAGAGTCTCGAGCTGGGTTTTATATTTTCCATATTTTCAGGCTTACTGGCTTGTCAATCACGCGGAACAAGCTTGCTTTCTGACAAGCTACATCGTTGGCTCTACATATGCTCAATCCAGAAGTCTAAATTAAGTTTTAGAGTCGCCATGCTCCAAAAAAGCAAGTCAATACACAAAGAGTTTAAGTAATTGTGAGAATTTCTATAAAAAATAAATAATCCTTCCCACGTGGTTATTATTATAAACGATTAGTTCACAGAATTAATAGATTATACACAATAAGAAGATATTAGATACTGTTCACACAGAGGAGCCTTACTCCAATGCGTGGCTGTCTGACTGATGGTGAATAATTTTAACATATCGCCCAGTTCTAACCAAGAGCAATCGAATCAAATTTTTTTGTTATTAGTGGTCTAGAATCTGATTTATCAATCACGTCTTTCGCTGCAGACACTGTATCATCATAGGTAGTAGAGCTGGGCGATAGAACGATAACGATATGTATCGCGATATAACTTTTTCTCGATAGAGAAGTGAAACTATTGCGATAGACCTCGTCTCTCTCTCTCTCTTCCTCTCTTAAAAAAAACATAAGAACATCCAATCCGAATTAAGTAGTGCAGAGCCGAACCAATCACAGCTGCAGCATCACGTCACGTGACTTGTTACATACAGCACAAGTGCCAAGCGGCACATGTGTATTTGTTTGGGAAGCAGCCAGCGGCCGTACCGGCCGGGTAATGGAGGAAGTGAGTGTGCCGACTAGAGAAAAACCAGCCGAGAGCTTGGCTGACCAGGTTACCGAAGACAACACAGACGGCGGCTCCAGCGTCGGAGACATTGTTGAAAGGAAGGGCCAGAGAAGTAGTGTGGAGGTATTTCGGCTATTTGAAGTCTGACAAAAAACAGAGCAGCGCGCACTGTAAATTGTGCCGAAAGCATGTTCCCACAAAGTCTGGAAATACAGCAAACCTGTTTGATCAGCTGAAGCAGTGCCACCCACTGGAGCACGCTCAATCTCTGACTGAAAGCGCTAATTCGTCATGGAAAACAACCCTGCGAAGTTGGGTCGGCTTTCTCCAGCGGCTTACCAT
>VUQR01021111.1:4993-15048 GCA_015108515.1 Hemichromis elongatus
TATGTTCTTCTTTGGGTTACAGTATTCCTCAAATTTCTCCATTATTTTCGTCAGCTTATGCTCATGACCATTTTCTGCAAACGTGAAGGTATTGTACACTTCAACTGCCTTCTCTCCAGCAATGTGAAGAAATAGTGAAGACTGTACCTTGGGTGGCTTGCTAGCACCTCCTGTAGCTGCGAGATACAGCTCAAACCTTTGCCGAAACCGTCTCCAATTTTCTGAGAGGTTCCCCTGCAGCAAATCAAGTCCAGCTGGCGGTTTAAGCCCTTCCATGTGTGCAACACTCTTATATAGCCTTATTAGTTCACTTCTGACACCATGTTATGATATTGCTTCAGGGAGCAGACATGACACCGTCTTTCAGGTTTCACCATCACTTTTATTATATGCACAACACCACCCTCCGGTGGCTTCCACATGAACTGCATCTAAAACAACAACTGTTCACTCATATCATGACAGAGACCAGTCAGTCTCTTATGTGCCGACTATGAGATCTTGTCAAAAGTACTGGCATGCAGGTTAACGAAAGTGATTGGTCAAGTTGTACATGTAGATCAATCCCATTGTATTCCTGGCAGATCACTAAGAGATAATATAACACTAATTCAGGATTATTTAGACATCTCTAATTTATATAGCCGGCCTCTCCCAGTCCTCCACCAATGGTCAGCCTCCACCTGGAATTTACATAACATCAATAACACAGAACACAAACTAAGCCACCCTCTGGTGTGGCAGACAAAAACACAATGCAAAACATCCATAACATTGAATCATAACAACTAAAATGGACAAAAACTGGTTTAAAGTTGTTCTGGCATTACCTCACCGACTGTGACTGTAAAGCCACATTGTTTCCCCAGTCTGATCATATGTTTATTTCTTTTAATGTAAATATAACTGCTCCCAAAAGCTGTAGTTATGACGGCACTGTTCCAATGATGCCCAGCCTCTTATGGAGACTAGTTTAGTTAGTTTTCCAACCCTCAGAAGTACTTCAAAGTGTGCAGATTCTCAGGATTGAAAATCCCATGTGAACTACATAGAAATTGATCTAGTGCTGATAGGCTTATTCAACATTGTGTGAACTTATCTGACAAGGGCTTAAATGTAACACATTTTAATTTATATTTGCAAGTACTAAAACCACAGTGTGTGGAACAAGCAGCACATAAAGCCATGTTCCTGCTCCCCCCCCCCCCCCCCCCCCCCCCCCCCCCCCCCCCCCGAGGGTTGATCAAGCCTCTGTCCAGCCCTGTCTTCTCTTAATGTGTAGCAGCAGATGACTTGGCTGAGTTTGGTCTTTTGTAAAAGGTTATTTAGTTGACAGGAGAGAGAGCAAGCTGCTCTTGCAGTTCCTGCCAGAGGGTTGCACTACCGGTGTATCGTAAATTACTCAAGACAGTGAACAAGAACAGTGGGGGTGGAGAGCAGGGGGGGGCAAATGGCAGAGGAAGGAAAGGGGGTGAAAGAGTAAGTGCAATTTTCTTTTTGGTCCACGGTGATGAATGAGTCTCTGAACAAGGCAGAAAATACATCATATCACCTTTAATTGGTACACATTTCTGCAGCCGTAACTCAGTGTTTAAAAATAGACGGTGGAGAGTGAAATACGACATCATATATTCCGCCCAGTGACACTTTTACAAGCCCTCCCTGCAGTATAAAGGCATTGATTGCTATTTCAAAGCTCCACGTTAGAGTCAGTGAGTGCTGAGTGTCTGCAGCTGCCAGTTACTTTAACGCATGAAGACCAAAATGTTTTGTGGTTTTCACATAGGCTTTTTTTATATGGAAAAACTGCCATGGGTCTTTACAAAACATTTCAATCATGAAAGATAAGTGTTTCAGAAGGATTAGGTGTTTTTCTATTCACTATGGGTGGTCATAATGTAGAAAAACAGTGACATGTTGGGGGAAAGGAAAAAGGGAAAATTCACAGCTCTCAAAGTGGCCGCTAAAATGATGTATTTAAAATCTATTTAGCAGTCGGATGACATTTTATTGGAGTTGTTAGCTAGCTTGATAGTAAAGATGTTTTTTTTCTGTCGTGACTTCAATGGCTGGTAGTGGTGAGCTGACAGGACTGCGAGGCAAATGTTTTATAATAAAAGATAACATAGGCTATTACAGGAAAGTTACAAAAGGCTTTCACTTTTTTCACTGTCACCAGAGGATGTAGCCACTGAAACATGTCCTACCATTAGCATTTTGTCTGCTAGCATGTTGATTTTTTGGAGCTCCTTGGACTAGAAGGTCCTAATTGATTTAACCCTAGCAAGTTTGACTAGCTAGCTTCATCAATAAACTGTGACATACAGACACAGCTGCTCCCTAACTCAATCCACATAAGAATCATAAAACTACAATTTCTCGGATTAAAACTTTATCATAATCATCTGTGTCACACAGAAGGCCATATTAGTTATTAGTAGTAAGATAAATCCATTACATTGTTTCAAAAGGTATCAACGCCACAAATACGAGCAGGAAACTGACTTTTGGACCATAGATGGTATAAAACATGGATGTTACATGTAGGTCAGAGAAATTAAGCCAATGCAGAGGTGCGTTAAGCGTGCATTCTAGCTAAAGGACACCAGAGGGTAACAGGTGTGGTTGCCAAAGGACGTCTGGTCCTGTAAAGTCTCTTGCAAACAGCTTTCTGACTCGGCCACTGTAAACACTTTGCTTCTACGTTTATTGGCTCAGTCACTTGTCTTGGATAATTTTGTATAAACAATTAAGTCTGTTTTGTAAATCTCAGTCATATGTTTTTTCAAAATGGAGGATTATCTGTGGTATAAAATGAATTAGCTAATGTCATTAACCAATAAGCTTAAAGTTTCATAATCAGATCTTTAATCTCATCTCAAGGATTAAAAACAGGACCCTTAGAAATCAGTGGGTGGAGTCACAGGAGATCGGTACATCTGTCAGTCACACCTGTATCTTTAGGCCTTAATGGTGTCAAATGGGCGAGTCATTAAAAATTCCACCCCCTGTAATTGTTTTGAAGAAGGAGCCTCTCGGCAGAGACCAAAACTGTTCTTGTACCGAGTTGTAAACATCTTTTTGAATGCTGTAAAGTGCAGCATTGTAAAAAGTGGTGATTTCCTTTATTTTAAAGCTAGACTCTAGTGTTTTAGAGGAAGTGCAGTTTTTGAGACTTCCGCATTGGCATTATCTATTTAGACCAGGGGTGTCCAACTCCAGGCCTCAAGGGCTGGTGTGCTGCAGGTTTTAGATCCCTCCCTGGGTCAACACACCTGAATTAAAACTGAGTTTCCCCACACCTGATTTAGACCATCACATATAACATGAAAGCATCTTCTGTTTTGGAAAAATGAGGCCAGCATGAAAGCAACTTAAAAGTGGAGTCAATCTGAAGACCACTAGATGGTTTCCCGTCCTATAGAAGCCTATTGTTTTCTGACTTAACCTCAGTAAACAGTTTATTAATGACTTTATGGCTTTCTGTTTTTAATGGTGTGCTCGTGACTGATAAGCCATTAGCCAGTGAGCAAAGGGTTTACAGCTAGACCCGCCCCTTCTTGTCACATCCAGTTTTTTTTATTCTGATGGCAGAAATGCTCATCTGTCTGTTGTTTAGCCCTGCTGCTTGATGGAAGTAATAATCTTTCATTTGTATAAATTCACGAGTGTAAATTCTTAGTCTGCAAAAAGGATAATGCTAGCATGCTTAAAATTTTGCTGTTAGCATATTTAGCTAGCAGTTTCTCATTACGTCTACTAATTTTAATTTGTTGTTCAAATTCATCCTCAGGGAGCATGAATGGACCAAATGTAAGGACAGTCCATTCAGTATATGTTGAGACACATGCAAAAGGGCGACTTAGGGGATCAACAAAGTCAATCATCCTCCGCAGCGCATGCACATCAATAAACTTCAGTTTAACAAGTTCAGACCTCTCACTCTAGATTCACCTGATATGTTGTGTAGACAATTTCAGTAATTTACAGACTAGGGTGGTGGGGATTGTTATCTGCTGTTTCGATGCTATTGGTGCAAGAGCAAAAAATAATAAAAAGAGAGCCACTTATCTACTTCAGGAGTGCAAGAGAACAGGGTAGAGACATGGTTAGAGGGAGAGACTGCTGACTGGACTTATGGCTTTGGCAAATTTAAAGTTCTTCTCGCCGAGCAGTTCCCAGCTGTAAATTTACTGTGTTTGTTCGAGCTGCTATTAAAGCCAAATCCAAGGTCATTTATTTCAGCAGGCCAGCAGGGAGGAATTCCCTCCCCCTGACAAACCGCCTATCCATCAATAATGGAGAAAATGGCAGGCAGGAGAAAATTAAAGTGCATACATGTATATTTTATCACCCTGTCCTTGCCCGTGATTTATGGTTATGCTTCCATGAAAGTAATGTAGTGTAATTTTACATGATAACATACCAACTGAGTGAAACAGGAGGCAGAGGCAAACACGACGGGAAGCTTAAAGGTTTTGATGAAAGTTACGGTCACGTCAATCAGACCTATCTTACATTCCAAGGTGAATACGTACATGCACGCCTCCATGTTGTGCATGCAGGTATTTTTGTTTATAGTATGTAAACTGTAGCCTATAGATGTTTGCATATAAGCAGAACATTTCATGAAAAGTCATTTGACTTTGAGTCACTCGTTTTCAATAGTAATCATGACCTTATAAGGTACTTTATGAGAGTCTGTGCTCATTTTCAGTTGACCTCATCCTATAACACAGATGTGAAAGTGTGAGCTTGTGTTCATGCGCACACCTGGAGAGCCGGCAGCGGCAATTTCATCACTGCTTATTACACAAAACATAATGAGAAACACAGACCTTTCCCCTACACTCTCTCTCTTACACACAAACACACAGATTTCTCTGGAAATAATTTAAGGTACTTTTTAGAAACGTTCTTTTATCTACCAGAGATAATGCTTCATAAACACATTATGTTTCTTATTTTGTTACTGTGAGTTGGTGCGTGGTATCAGTTTATCTGTAGTGAGTACCAAGAATCTGCCCTTGAACAGGAGCACCCAAGGTTAAAACCTTGGAATCAGCAAACATACTTTCTTTGCAAGTGTCCGTGAGCAAAGACACAGAATCCCTCACAGCTCTGGGAAATGTCGTTGACGTTGACTTCTCTGAATATTGTGTCATAGTGCTAACACACACCTGAGCCCTGTGGAAGCTTTCCTCGTTACGTGCATATATTTTACATGATTAGATCTCATTTTGACTTCCTCAACATTTGTTTGACATACTGTGAATTTTTTCCCTTCAATAAGATGCACGGGCAGAGCCGAGGTGTGGCTCCTCCTTCTTGGCCACCTTACACTGAACCACCCTTTTTAATAGTAATTATCTGATGAGCTTTATTAATAATAGCAAAAGATTAAGTTTAAGCAATGGAAAGCTTAATTTTTTCTAAAAAGCTTATTCTATGTGCATCCTCATGGTATACATTTACATGGCAGTCATACCTGAATAAGAAAATGCTGAGAGAAAAACAGGTAAGTAACAGTGTCTGTCTGGCCACCCCTATAAAATTTTCTTGCACCATCACTGATGAGATATATTCCTGTATTGATGCAACACCAGACAGTCTTCTCAGATACACAAACGCAACAATGATCTTGTTTCTGCGAAGTGGGAGGAGCCACAGTGTTGACAAGTACTTTCCACAATGTTTTTCCCCATTTGAAATTGAACTTCTCTAACCACAGTATTGCAGAACACCAACTCACAGGACAAAGTGCCTCTTGTGCAAGAATGGAAAATTTACAGGAACCAAACCAGAACTGCCAGGTTCTGCTCCAAAAGGAAGCAAAGCTCGTTCAAAACGCCCCTGACTTCAGGAACTATGCTAACTAAAACAGCTTTGTAGCAGTGACAACTAGAATGTGGAAAAAAAAAACCCAACATCAGACAACGTCTTTTCTCAGAAAGGCTACATGAGAGACTTCTCTAGAGTTACTCAGGCAAGAGGAACAGGCTAGCCCGGACATATCTGTGTTGCAGAGGAAGAGCAACAGAAAGGGTTGGACCTCAGTAAGCCATTGTTCTTAAAGACCAGTTCAGCCCTATTAGTTGATCTTACTGCTAAAATTAACACACCACCACGATCTCATTACCATTACAGGACTGGGTAGCATGCAGGCAAAAGAAATGTAATCAACATTTAATCCTATGTGAGCTACTTTTAGATTTTATCCCAGATGACACAAGTTTGGGCCTAGAATGGGCAGTTTTTGGCACTTATAGCTCAGTCGGGGATGTGGCAGACACCGTATGGGCCAAATGGGGCACAGATGTGGTGAGATGGGCTGCCATAGGTAACGGCAAGTATAAAAATGACGGGATGTGGCTGAAAAGTCCCAAGGAAAATTGACACAGGTAACAGAAAGTGCTGTTTGGGTCAGAATTCAAGCAAAAATGTCAAAACACATCACATCTGGCTCAGATACTTACCTATGGATGAGTTAAGATACCTCACATAAAGTCTCCGCTGTAAGTCAAGGTCAAACGTGATAAACAGCACCTTGAAAGTGTTGACTACATGTGGGCCAAACCATGAATGCTATCTGAAGTACATATATAGAATCCGCTCATGTAGGCAGCTGGACAAGTAGACAGATGAAAGACTGTGATCGTGGTGCTGTCACAAAGGGAAAGTATAAATTTTAAAAGTATTGTATCAACTCCTGCAAGACAATAGCACAAGTGATGTGTATTTATTTAAAATCGCATTATTATTTGCCATAAATGGAGATTCAGAAGAGCTACAGACTCCATTTATAGGCCTTGTTTTGACATAAAGTGACATGATCCCATAACATCCCATCTTTGGAATTATGTCTTCGTCCTGTAGCCTCAGCCTTTCTTCCCCCACCTCTGTCTCCGAGTCCAACACCCATCAGTCTATTAAAACCTATTCTGGACTCTCGCCACAGGCGAGCCATTTAAGCTGAGGCTAAGGAGAATTATTGTTGTGTAAAATCCCAAAGCCTTTTTAGAAGATCAAAGTTCCTCAACATAAATCATGCTTCCCTGTAAATCCAACAGCGCACTCACTCTTTTTCTCTCTGCGGCACACACCCTCATGAACACACACGAGGTGCACGCACATACTGTACCTACACAATGCCAGACAGATCAAACAAAGGTGTACACAAATATCCCTCTAGCTGTGCTTGGAAAAAAAAAAACAGACCTTAAGCTTATTATTTAATATGTCTATGATGTTGAGAATTTAGTGTATCAAAAAAGCACAGAAACTGCCACGAGGTGATCTCTTTTCATCATTTGTGCTTTACATTTTATGCAACCTTTCGCTTTGCTCCTTGTAATACCAATCCCATCAACTTTGCTTCCAACATCTTCTGCTTTTTCATTTCTCTGCATCCATCCTGCCCGCGTCTCCACTTTGCCTCTCTTTCACTTCCTTTATTGTTTTGTGGTTTCTTGACATCTCCTCCATCTCTGAGGACATCGTCTGTATCTGTGTAAGAAGGATGGAAGTGGATTGGCTGAGAGGAAGTGATTTTGAAAAGAGATTTAGTGCCTGTTTGACCCTAAGGGGAAAGGATGGAAGCATTACACCCTGTGCAGGTGTATGAGTGATTTCTCAGGCTCACCCTCCTTTATACTGACTGCTGGATAAAAGACTGGCAGGATTTACCTCTTCATCAGACGAGGATTTTAACATTGCAGGGTAAACGTTCTAAACAATGAGGAGGAATCGAGGCTCTCCACCGTCTTTATTCTCGGCCTTTATTTCTGCTGGATCAGAGTCATCCCTCAGGCCAACCCATTATTGGAGGCAGAGCTTTCCGGAGTAAATCATCTGGTTAATTCCTCGCCTTACTTTCTCACCGCACGTATTTGTTATCATCGTCACTTTGAAGGCGTTGCTCTCTTTGATGAAGCAGCCAGGCCGACTTGTCGTGCCACTTGCAGTAAATCTGACAACAATAAATTACAGTTGGTTATGATCAGTTATTATGTAGGTATGCTACAAAACAGCTTCCCCATTTTTAATAGAAATAATTGACTTGTAACAGGTAAATTATAGGGGCAGTTCACATGCTGTCACAGCTGTCATTGCCTGTTTGCAGTTGTTTGGCAGTTTTCACAGTAGCTTCTTTTGTGCTTTTGTCATGAATCACTTGAGCACCATCTTTTAGCAAGTCACTAAATCTTTTATTTAGACATATATTAATCTTACTTTTGTTAACATGAAAGAAAACTGCCAGTGGGCTGGAAAAAAAAGACTCTGAAGAGTTTGAATGGCGGTTTAATCAGCTGAGGCCGAAGTGAACGAGACGTCGTTGTTGCTCGTACATATGAAGTTTGTGTTTGAGTTGTTCAAACACCGTATCGAAAGGAGAACATTCTGAGATAATTTGAAGGTCTAGCCACCCTCATTTCTTTAGATTTTGCTTCCAAGGAGCCAAACTTTGCTGTAATTTTCAAATGGCTTTGAGCAGGAGTTCCCCGGGCTTTACGAAGCACTTTCACTAATTTGCTTTGGACATTTGCTCATTTTCTGCCCGGTTGTTGCACCAGTTTTTAGAGGAATGTTTGTTCTGTTTGTTAAACCGTTTAACACAGACCTGTGAATCGTTCATGCATAAAAAAGCAACCTAACTCAAGGGATGAACCAGCATTATGTTTACAAATCACAGACAACATAGCCAAGAATCATTTTTAAACTGTACCTCTGGGCACTTACTACTGTTAGGCGGTTTCTAACAGCCTGTCACAAAAGTAGTTTAGTTGAATTTATTAAAAATTCCAAAGATAACAAAGTTTAATAGTAAAATAGCATTTTTACACCAACAAGGTAAATTCCAAGTGAAATATCTCAGCATGCTGAGTTTGACCTTGAAAAATCTGAAGAAACTGGACAAAAGAAGAAGCAGCAGGCCAAAAAACAATGTCTGGAAGTCATGTCCTTAAAAAGATAGGGGGGAAAAATCCAACAAAGACCTGACATAGGACTTGACAGATACTGGCACTTCAATCAGTCTATTTGAGGCTGGATTTCAGCCAGTGCTGTTGAGGAGCTTATAACAATGAATCCAGCGTGCAACACCATGTGGACAGTGTCTGACTGGCTTCATTTTTCAGCATGACAATGATCAGAAACACACCGCCCATGCAGTAAAAGCATACCTGTATAGAGAAACACACAGAGGAACAAAATCAGTCATGGATTGGCCTCCCCAGAGGCCAGGCCCCAACGTGGTCTAAGCCGTGTGGGATCATGGTGACAGAGAAAAGAACAAAACGCACAAGAATCCAAAGAAGAGCTTCAAATGTCCTCAAAGAAGCCAAAGAACTGTTCCTGAAATGACCAGAACTCTCGCCCAAAAGAGTTCAGGCTGTGCTGATGAATAAAGGTGATCATACCAAAAATTGACTTTCAAGCTTGTTAGAAGTGAACTGTTTGTGGCCTTTGATACTGTATCTCTGTTTGTATTTGTATATGTTTCAATAAATTACTACTCCTATTTATCATTTTCCTAACACTTTTTAAGACTTTCCCATCTGAGTTTGCATTTGCAGGGGTCAAGACAATGAAGCAGGAATAAATGTAGAAGACTGGAAGACTGAACGTCGGATAAATGCATGCGAGTGTTTCTTCTCCTTTCTATATAAAAAAACAACACATAAGGGATATTAATCGTATTTATCTGCATTGTCTGCATCTGTGAAACGGAGCATCCTCCGTCCGTCTGTGTGATCTGCGTGTGTTGGCTGGCAGATTGTATCAGCAAACACGGCAGCTGTACGTACACTACATGCTGCGAGACAAAATAAGAAGAAGAGGGTTTAGTGATAAAACTGTGAAGGATTATCTGTCATTTGGCAGGCCCGTGGTGATTTGCTATCAAAACGGATTTTGCGGGGTTAAAAAAAAAAATGCGATGACAGGAATGGAAAGATGATGGAAGAAGGATGGAGGAGAGAAAAAGAAGGAGTGGAGGGCGTGGGTGCTGAAGATAGAAGAAAGGGGCAGGGGGAGGGGGGGGGGCGGGGTCATGC
>VUQR01021111.1:15068-31077 GCA_015108515.1 Hemichromis elongatus
AAAGAGGAAAAGGAGGGGGGGGGGGGGGGGGGGGAGGGAAAGAAGAGGGGGGGGGGGGGGGGGGGGGGGGACTTGTCATGCAGGGAGGATTTTGTTTTCTGTTTAATTTCTTGCCCCATTCCCTCCCTTGCAGACACCCCTTCCATCCAATGAGCTGAGCGTCAGTCACAGTTTGAAATTGCCAAGCAAACACAGTAGAATGATTGGAGCTGTCAGTCAAAGTAATGTGCTGTTTGTCACTGGAGCAACTGGGAGGAAGACAGAGGTAGGAGCAAAGAAGAGGAAGTCGTAACCACGGGGAATACTTTTGATATTCGACTTTCGCATCTAAAATTGCCAACAATAACTTTGAAGGTGGCAAAATAGATGCGCCGCTGCACATGCCTTCCCGATACCGAAGCATCGCACGTATGATCTAAAGCGCCGCCGCTCGGCTTTAGCCTGTGTTTCTTTGCCTCTGAGAAATATGGGCAGAAGAAAAAACTGCCCTTGATGTTGACTTTCTATAAGCAGTAAGCATGCACAGTTTGTTTTCTGTCAATGTTTTGATGTGTGCAAGCCAATCGTGAACCTTTGGGAACGACTGAATCCCCACTATAAGCAACCAAAGAGTGTGTTGACAGTGGTACAATTTCATTTTGGAAGGCAAGGCTGAAATAGAAATGGGGACACTCATATACAAGAAAACCAAATAAAACAGATTTGTACACCACTTTGCTTTTAATCATGAGTTATTATTAATCTGCGGGTCTCCTCCACAGCATCGTTTGTCTTGTCGCGCTCCCCTCTCCCCCAGCTGTTGCGGCATTTAGCTGCTCCTCCATGAGCCTGGTTCGGTAGGAGATCTGTATTCTTGAAAGGGCTTTACCTTACAATATAAAGCACCTTGAGGCATCTGTAGTGACTAAATAAAATTGAATTGAATTGAAATTTCCTTTGTAAAATTAGCCAATCTGAGTCTAGTAGCATGTGACCAGCTCTTTCCAACCCTTTGACTTTCCCAAAGCTCCCACTCCAGCCAGATGCCCCTATTGTAAACTTGTCACCCTCCTGACAAGCTAATATCCCTTTTTCCTTTAAGGAGAGTGGCTGTCCCTTTATGTTTCACAAGGAGGTGTGAGATGAAACACCTTTGCTAGTCAAAGAGAGCACAAGCATCTCTGAACTCATGATTCTTAGCAGCAAAGGTTACTGAGCGCCGAGCTTGATTTTATTCAACAAGACTGTCAGTGGGGGTCAATTCAGGAGTCCTCCCCTAATAAACCATAAGAAGGAGGGGCTAATGTCGATTAGCAATGTATCCACACTGAAGTGGATAAATGTGCAGATGACATTAATGCATAGAAACTGCCCCATTCTAATCGACACCAAAACTAAAGTAGACATAATGACAACTAGAAAACGACAAACGACACGGCACAAAATTAAAGCCCATGGGTCAGATTTACTAAATGGGACAATTTGATTTTCTTTTCCTAGGTGAGTGCTAAGCTAGTGCTGTTCATTAAATACGCAAGACAGGTCTCTCCTGTCAGAAGGGCAAAGTAATGAGTGAGCGCAATGCCCAAATATCGGTTATAAGTGTGGTCGGCTTATAACTTGCATAACATGTTGGCGTGATTAGCAGTAAATAATGTGTTAGTTTGCAGTTTCTGTGCTTGATTTAAATATTTTCTAGATATACATATGCAACAGGATCAGTCACTTCCTACAAACAAACATGTTACTGTGCTCTATTTGTAAATACCCAAAGTACTCATTTTCTTTGCCAAAACCCAGTTTGTGCAGGCGCAACTCTTTAATCATTGTTAAATCTGTTGTCACTGATTCATGCTCTGTTCTTTGAACTGGTGATGTTGGTGATTTTAGTCGATTAAATCTAAAATAACAAAATAATAAATCCATCCATGCTCTTCCGCTTATCCGAAGTCAGGTCAAGGGAGCAGCAGCCAAAGCAGGGAAGCCAAGACTTACCTCCCGCCCCTCTGACATCGTATCCAGAGAAACATCATCCCAGGTCAGCCAAGAGACGTAATCTCTCCAGCATGTCCTGGGCCTCCTCCCGATAGGACATGGCTGGCTGGAACGCCTCACCCACAAGGCGACTGCCTCGGCTGGCTCCTTTCGATTTGGAGAAGTTTTACTCTGAGTCCATCCCAGTTGGCAGAACTCCTCACTCTATCGCTATGGCAGAGCCCATCCACCCGTTGGAGAAAGGTCATGTCCACCGCTTGTATCGGCAATCTCATTGAAATAGTTACAACACGAAGATCAGGCCTAGATTAGGATATTTATAGAGCTTCTCAACAATGATGCTCCACTTGGTGACAGATGGCTGCATAACAAACCATAACTTACCAGAGTTGGGCATCAGTTAAAATATTAACAGTTAGATTAACCGACTAGTACATCTGGTACCGACTATTGATAGTTAGTCGTGTAGTCGACAGGTTGGGCACATCCCTACTTGCCACGTTTGCACATGGAAGGGCGGGGAGGTTTCAGCACAGAGTCAAATATAAATTGCTGCAGATGGAATAACAATCCTACTTTGACATGAGTGCTCCTGACAGAAATTTCTTTTTGGGGGTAATCCAATGCTAAAACAATGCACACTGGCTTTTAAAATTATATGCATGCTTCTTGCTATGACAGGATTTTCCCAGTTCATATACCAAAGTCATCTAGCAGAGTCACACAGTGAAAATGGCGCATGTACTCTTCTCTCTTAGAGGACGACCAATGTGCTAATTCACTGGTTTCAGTGACACGAGTGTGAAGGTTCCACTTTGTGACGTGCGCTGTAGCGTGTCTGACAGTCACCCAGTAATGTGAGAGGACTTCAGTAACTCGTGACCGGAGCACATTCAGTGCATGCAAAGAAAGGCCAGACCCCCAACTCAACCTCATGAATTTAATTGCTCGTAAAGATTATTTCTATTCTTTAATTCAGATTCAGATTGTGTAGCAGGTGTCGTGCATGTGTAACAGTGTGTTTCTGTGTTTCCATCTCAGGAAAACAGTTGTTTATGTTCTCAGACAGCTTCGATTTGACTGATGTATCAGTTCAAACGTGGACTCTTCACCTCTTAGTGGGTATTAATTACAAGCTGTAATCATATCGCTCTTTGATGCTCCTTTAACTGTCCAAAAGAAATACATGTCACTGAGAATCGTATTGAAATACAATGCAAGTCAGAATACAGGCAAAAGAACAAAGGTTAAGCCAGCTGTAAAGCATATGTTTCTGAATGAGGAATTTTAACTGGTTTTATTTATCTTGTGTGTGTGTGTGTGTGTGTGTGTAACGCCAAATTTCCTACTTTATTAAACACAATAAGATTTAGCAGGCATTGTTACAAGGCAGTCAAAGGAAAAGGTCAGAATCACAAGTGACAGCTAAACCCTAGGCAGTGGATTTAACCCTAGCCAAAGGGCCTCCTGGATTAGCGTGCTGGACTGTTAATAGCATTAGCAAGGGCCTATGTAGCTAAAATGTAGCTTTTAGTAGCTTGAAATCCGACATTTGCCATCTAGTATCAAAAGCAGGTTCACAGGCTGTCACAGTTGAACATAGCTATACTCTATAGCTAAGTATCGGTCATGAGCCAGTATGAAGCCTACCTGAAAGAGTTCTGACTTTTGACAAAACATCAGAATAATTCCTTGGATTTTTGCCTTTACAAGAACCGATTAAGCTTTGAGCTGCCCCGACTCTGCAAAAATAAAGGCAGAGAAGATAGGGGAAGATGACAGGTGGGGGTAGAAAAGGTGTAATTAATGTTTCACAAACCCAGCGCCTTCCCTCAGGGCAAACCCTCATCTCATCAGTTCTCTCTTTCACAAAATTAAATGATACTCCTGTTGTCTTTCTCTTTTCTCCTGCCCTTCTGTCACTCGGGTGTCTTTGTAGGAACTTTGAGGAATTAGGATTGTGAGGGTTGGCTGCTGGTTATGGCTGCGGGCAGGGCTCCTCAGGTTTCACTCAGGGCCGCGTGTCTCCCCGAGGCGACAGGAAGATGTCAGCGTCTGTCAACCTCTGTCTGTCATCTAAGCCCCGTCAGCAGCGACTGCCGGCGCTCCATCACGGCTCTGTCGCTCCGAGTTTCCTCACGGCTTATGATCTGAGACACCCAGACGGCGCAACTGGCTTCACAGCACCAAGCTCACCGCCGCATTTTTCTCGGCCCACTTTTTCCTTCGCCGCTGATGCTTGATGTGACACAACAAACACAAGGTCAAGGTGTCTGTCATGTTTCGCCGCGTGGGTCTGAGTGTAAATGCATTGCAGTTGTTGCCAGTGCATGAAAGCGGGGCGTGTCACCTTACCTATGTGCGAGTGCGCGAGCGCGAGTCAGGTTGGTTTGAGTGACAGCGTGAGTGAGGTGCAGCCAGGCGGCGGCTCTTTGTAAGAGTGCACCTTCCTCCTCTTCCCATAAGTCCCTCCCGGCAACAAACTGTCACGGCTGACAGCCCTCACAAAAGAAGGAAAGGAAAGGGAGGCAGGGGGGTACGGGGATTAAAAAAAAAAAGTTTAAGAGATGAAATTAAAGCAAAGAAGGGAACCTGACAGCACCTTGAGAAGAGGCATTGTCTGTGAGGGGAAATATATCTGTGCGAGCGGGCTTTGATCAGTGGAGGATGAGAGCAGGGAGAGCTTGTAAAGCTGGATCCCCAAGCCCGCTGAAAAGAGTGGCGAGAAGAAGATGAAAATCAGCCTCACGGTTACTTCGGCTGCGGCTCAGAACAGAAGCAGTTTTCTCATTAACAAGAACATCACGGACATGGCTCACTCTCTCTCTCTCTCTCGGCCCGTCCCGGTTCACTTTTCTCCACTGGGTTCCCTTCCTCCAGTTGTCTGAGATGCTGGAAACTACACCGAGTTGAAGAGACAAAATTTAGCAAACCTTTGGTAAGAAGTGTTTTCCCAAGAACAAAAACAACTGTTTGAAGGGTGGCACAGGAGGAGGAGGAGGAGGAGGAGGTGAGGTGAAAGAGAGGAAGTTTTAAAGCTTTGAAACACATGAAGGAGAACACAGAGAATGAGGAGCCGGAGGGAGGAACGGGGAAGAGGAGGCGGAGGAGGTGGAGGTGCTGGTGGAAGGAAATAATCACCTTTATTTTGTGATTCATTGTCGGGGGTGGTGGTGGTGGGGGTGTAGCGGCTCGGCTTTCTCATATGACGAGGGAGAAGGGGGGAAGTGGCAAGGAGCGCTGCTCCAGTGCCCTCTCAATGCTATGGAAGCACTTTGATAGACAAAGCAGCGTGCTGAGGGGGAACCTCCTGCTGGCATGATCTGAGGAGGCTGTTTAAAGAAGAGCTTGTCTGATCTAAAGCTCTGCTCACCCTCTTGTATGGAAAACACTTGGCCTTTGATGTCTCTCTCCCTTTCTCTCTCTCTATAAATTCCTTTTCAGTCTTTCCTTTTTTTTTTTACACCAAAATTATTGTGTTTTTTTATTTTTTTAAACATGGGCAGACCTGCTCAAACCAGCAGGGCCATGCTGTCCAGTAGACAGAGTTAGTGGTAGTTTGTGTGACATTCAACTTCATGTGACTATTTTTGGCAGGGTGGCCACAGAGCTGGGCAGCTCCACACGCTGGGACTGGAAATGAGCTGCTAGCTGCCACGCACACTTGTTAGATGCGTGTCAAAGCCATGTGAGACACTTTAGTCTGGTGGTCTAGCAATGTTTCGCTCAGGGCAAGCTGCATTCTTACAAGAGCTAGTCTCTCATGTCACTGCATGCATCCATTTCTTTATTGCTCGTATTGGTTCTGTTTCTTTAGGTTTCTGAGCTGGGAGTGACTCGAGCCTGGATTATCCTCTGTTATGGATATAAGCACGGAGAGATGGCCTCACAACCGAGTAGTCATTCCACCTTGATTGTAATTTTTCTGCATCTGCAAGTCCACTTGGGTCTGAGTTACGTAAATTTCGTCATCAGACGGTAAGCACGAGGGTCTGTGCATACGGCCACGTGGGCTCGTCCAAAAATTTACATTACAATGCATCAACTACACATACTCCCCAGGTGGCAGACTTCAAAGGAGTTCAACAGGAATGACTACTCGTCTGTCGGGTCTCCAGCTGTCTGTGTCCACAATGGAGTGTAAAAGCCCCATTACCACAGTCCAGTCACCATTTAAGCCAGCTCTGAGGGCATGGGCACTCACTGCAGTATTCTCCTTAACAACTGGCGTCGCCACTCAGACAAAACATCGGCATCACTGCTGATATAAGAGTAGGCGAAATTGAAAGCGGAAGCAAAGAAACTTGTGAGTTTTCTCCAGATAGTCTTAGCCGTTCCAGCATCTCCCTCGGTATAGTCTGAGAATTGCTGAGTTTCTCCGCTGATATGTCTTTGGATTGCACACAAGCACAAGGTTGGTGAGATTAGAAAAACCAAGAGAAACTGCAGCAAAGGCCAACTAGCACCAGTGGATGTGACGTCACGTTTGGCGTTAAGGAGACAATGGTGAGTATAACGGGCCCATAAAGGTGCCAGTATACCCTCCGCATTGATCACTTTGTGAGCCTCTGCAAATTCATTACAAACGGGAAGTCACTGTGGTATTTTAACAGTAAATGAAGGGGGAAAAGTTTTTCACTGTTTAGAAATAAAAATATTTACTTAAACAAACCTGTAAAAATCTAAAAAAAAAAATACAGAAATATATCCGCTGTCTCAACTTCTTCTGAAAACCGACATAAACAGATTTTTGTATTTTCATGTGTTTTGAAAATGAACTTGGAAAAATCCCCGTTATAAAAAAAACCCACTTGTTTATGTGTGGACGTACCCTAAAGTCATTCCTTGCTCATTTGACTTTTTGGGGATTTTTCAGCTCATTGCTTAGCACCATTTATGCAGGCAGGAAATTAATTAACTGACGATAAAATTCAAATTTTACATGCAAGAATTTATACAAACTATCTCCCCCGAAAGAAAGTCGCTTTACTCTTTTGCAGTCTCAAGTCCAGGATCCACTACAAGTAGGGTGCATGGCATCGCTATGGAAAACAGGCAAGACACAGAGTCTGGAAATACTAAATACTTATAACTACTGTAAAGTCATTTTATCCCAGGAATGAATGTATTGTGCCCTTTCCTACTGAAAACAAAAGCCAGCGTTAGTGTTTTTTTGGTCAAGAGTAGAGAAAAAAAGTCTTAATTTTCTCTGTGGTGGACACAAACCACTATCTGCTTTGCATTATTTAGTTTGAACCTTAGGAGATGTAATATATCCTACGTAGAATTTAAGGATAAGTGCACTGCATTTCTTTAAAATTCACTAATTGACGATCAAATGTCTGTGCGAGTGTAGAGGGGAAACACTGACTGAGTCAAACCGGGCTTGCTTGTCAACAGGCGGTCTAATTTAATATGACACATTGAGCCTGCCAGTGCCAATAACTCTGCACAAGCAGCACATGTGTGCATATTTATTAGAGTCCATAACTTTTGCTCCCTTGTACAATATTAAACCTCTACTCGTGCCAGGAACTGCTGAGTGTGTTCAGAAACCAGAGAGCATGTTTTTTCAGTCCTTCCTCAGATGCTGGAGTTTATATACGTTTGTAAATGGCATTTTTTATGCACTTGTCTTTGTTTTAAAATTATAAATCTTGTTCCATGCATGTTGTTCATGCTTGTTCATGCTTGACAGTGATTTACTGAGCCTCTGTACACCGTCTATATTTGTGTAAGAGAGACAGATACATTAGTAAAGCCTTTTCCAACAACAACTTGGAAACTCTTTTAGGATCTAATTCCCAACAAGTGCAATCAGATGGTAAATTTATTACATGTTAGCCATAGCACCGGGCCATTAAATGATCCCTGCTATTTTGAGGGGAGGGTAGTAGTAGTGATCACTCATTACAAAATTCATTCGGTGTAATAACTGTGTGTAATTGCAATTTTATATTTTCACCAGCCCTTTGAGGAATTGAGTTCCCCTCCCTGCTTTTGCATGCTCACAGCATATTCTACACTACCCAGAAACTTCTTAAATGAGGCTTAAATCACTTAATGTTGTGTTACTAGTGTTCCTGCTGCATTGTTACTTATCCTGGCCCTCCCAGAGTCTGCTTCTGCCACAGCTTCCTTCCTGTTAAAAGGGAGTTTTTCCTTCCCACTATCACTAAGTGCTCGCTCATAAGTGGTCATCTTTTCTTTTCTTTTTTTTTTGTCAAACAATCTATTACGTGAGGCTTTTATTTCATAAGTGAAAACCTACCGGCTCGGCTGCACACTCGACCTCATTTTACTCGCTTTTAGTCGTTTTCTACAATTGAGTACCACTTGATATGCGCGGGGTAATTATAGGCAACTGATTGGCTGATCTCTTGCATGCAGTCTGTTGATGTCACATTTTCAGAGTGACTTAGCTTCTTTTTTAACCCTAGAGAAGCAGGTACTCTAAAAGATACCAACCTACTACTACCTAATGGAAAACCATAAAATGAAGCCAAGCTTCGTAGGTGCTAGTGGAAAAGGGCTGTGATTGTTGGTGATTTTCTGTGCTATTGTAGGGTTTTTATAATACAAAGTTCCTTAATGTAACTGTTGTTGTGACCCAGGCTTTATATTGTATATTAAATAAAACTGAATTCAAGTGAATTTCTAAGCCCCAAGAATGGAAAACATTTTGTTTTCCCTGTAGTTTATGGGCTACTTTAGGGTGGAGCTTATCATAAAAACACATGTTCAGTTTAGTTCAGTCGATTCAAGATGCACAATAAAAACTGTGAAAAGTGGGCATCCAACTGTTTCATATGGGACAGACTCCTAAAAGCCAAAATCAGTGCGTACGCACAAATTTAACACGTAACATGCAATCGTTCACATAAAAAAAACAAAAGACAGAAAGAGACAGAAAAATAAAACGGGTGCGTGTCAGAGGTCTGCTTTTCAAACTAATGGTGCACATTATTGAAACAACAGATCACTCTGTTCTAGGATTGATTTATACTGCCGGTTATTTCACTTTAATCTATGGGCATTATCTGCACAGGATTTATGGACCATTAGCTGTATGATACGCTGGAATGTAAATGAGGCATTGTAAATCAACTCAGATGGAACACTCAGAGCATGACAAGTTGCTTGCATTTATATGGATGCCTTAGTGACTGCATTTGGATAATCAGGTCCTTGTGCTGTATCATTTGTCCTTTGTAATTTTGGCCAGCATCGTACTGAAAATAACCGTGAATAACGCTGACGACCAATGGATGTGAAGCCCTTGAAAGGACTGCTCTTGGATTAACAACAGAGTGACAGAAGTGTTCAAAGTGCCTCACAAAAGCACAACACCTACAGCACTGAAAAGAAGACTTTTTTTATTTTATTTTCTATCATAGCACAGAACCTGTTCAGAGAAAGATTTTGTAGCTACAATTTACAGCTGTTTTCTAAACACATCAAACAGTTGCTGCTTTGCAAAGGGGACAGCTATTAGGATACGTTCACTCTCTGATTGAGTCTGTCCAAAACAAACACGTCCACAACAGCAGATTGTGGGATGCAACTTTCTTGAGATCTGCTCTACCAGACAATATAACTGACTCACTTAATTTGTGATAGGAGAAACAAAGAATAGAAAAAAGTGATGATTATATATGCAATGTTGCAGCAGCAGCAACAGCTAGTGTCACCACACATGAAGAAGGTTCTGTGCTTAAACCAGCTCAAACCTGGGGTGAGACAGCACTCGCTCCAGGACAAACCCCCGGTAACAGACAATTGCTTTTAGCTACAACCTCTCACTAAATAACCTGCGCTTATTCTGTTACCCAACAGCACACTTGCCGAGTTTAAAGCTGACATGACAAATAGTTGTTGAGATGGGAGAAGAGAACTGGACAGGCACATGGACATTTATGATTTATTTTTCGATTCTCGCATTTAGTTTGTCAAATTTGCTCTGTGGTTATGCTGTGATTGTAGCCAGGTTGCACTGGGTACCACTGCAGCTGGTTAGTTAAGCTTAACTAATCATCTGTACATTGTGTTGATTTGTGTAAAGGTTAAATAAACAAGAAACCTGCAGAACTGCTTGTTGTATGGCCAATTTCCTTCTTCTGCTTACCCTTTCAGGGTCAAGGAGGGCCTCAAACCCAGCTATCATAGAGCGAGAGACTGCCTGTACCCTGGACACTAATCTGTTGCAGATATAAACAGATAAACATTCAGACTTACGGCCAATTTAGAATCACCAGTTAACCTAAAATACGTGTTTTTGGGAGGAAATCCATTAAAGTACAGGTGAAAAAAGCAAACCACACAGAAAGGAGCCAGCCGGCTGGTGAAATCGACAATGCTACCCGCTGCACTACCATGCTGCCAATATGACACATTTACAACCATAAAATGCACAAACTCCACTTGCTACCATTCTACCCAGTGGCAATACAGTGTTTCTCAATGCTAGCACGGTGAAACACGCTGATGCAAATTTGCCGCGTTGATCTCCCTATCGCTTAAAAACAGGCAATGTTTCATAGCTAACAGTATTAAATTACAGAGAGAGTCTATAAACCTACAGTAATATATTAATGTAAAACCACTATTGTAAAGACTGAGATGACAAATTTCATTACGCTTCCTCTGATAACACGAATGCAGGGATCTGCAGCTGGTCTTATGTAAGCGCGTTTACATTTTCACCTAACCACAGCGTGTCAGCAGGAGCGAAAATTACAGATCTGGAAAAAAAAGTTGCAAATCTACCAACCAGCTACTTTAAAGCTGGGCTGATTTCATTAGCGGACCAGGTGATCAGTCCGCATGCCTTAAGTATTATTCTGATTCTGATGTATAATATGTATAATAATTTTTTTTCAATTTACTCTCTTGGAGCTTTTGTATTAATCAGACAAGGTAAAGTGCAAATCACCTAATCTTCTGAGGAAACAGCAGCACAGCACTAATAGCTGTGGTAAAGGGGAGATGCGGTCTTGGTGTTGTCTTGTGGCTCTGATAGCGGGCAGTGGTTGGTGTGTACAGAGAAAAGTGAGACGACACTATTACAAATGACATATCCAGCTGGTTGGCTCAGGATGCCAGTTTGAGGACCGAGGCCGAAATTTTCCTCTCGTTCACCCCTTCCCCATCCCTCTTTTTGGATATTATCTCCAGCCATTCCTGTGGAATAATTCTTGCGTGTCTTCTGCCCAATGATTTTAAGATATATCCAAAAGTGCAGCTAGAAGCTAGAAGGGCTTTGTGACCAAACCGATGATCTATCGGACAGAGACGGACGCAGAGATGAACAAAATATGAATAAATGGAGGGAGGTAAAGAGAGACAGAGAGAAAAGGGGAGGACAGTTGTTGCCCAGGGAAAACTGAGCCTCAACTGCTGTGAAAACAGATTGTCCAGAGTAGAAAGACAGGCGGTATTTTGTCTCGATCGCTCAAATGT
Organism: Hemichromis elongatus; assembly: GCA_015108515.1. Lineage (NCBI taxonomy): Eukaryota > Metazoa > Chordata > Actinopteri > Cichliformes > Cichlidae > Hemichromis > Hemichromis elongatus. The sequence goes on from VUQR01021111.1 coordinate 26,502, forward strand.
CTCGGCCGTTTGCGCGCAGAACACCCAGCTTCTATCAATTCCTCTGAGTCATTCCACTCAATTGGAGGACAGCTGGGTTTGACTGAACTCACGCCCTGCTACCCTTCATCCTATAACCCCTCCTACCCTCTCTTTCCCTCTTGTCAGTCTGTATCTCCTCAAATTACCCCACTCACGGAGTTGAGTGACTACACAGACTTTTCCTGGCCCTCCACCCATCCCTCCCTCCCGCGGCATTTCGACACGGTCTCCCCCGTCAACCAGTGTAACAGATTGGACGATGAGGCACATGACATTAGTTCAAACGGGAGACAAGAATGAGATTAGACATGTGATTTAGTGTGAAGGGGTCAGAGGGAACGATCGCTCCAGCCTCCACAGACACGCACATGCACGCATTCGCTCCATCCACATCCCGAGCAACGCTAATTGTAAACATATGATCGACACTTTTCCGTGCAGTGGAACGGCATCTCCCCTGCTTGTTGTGCGCACCCAGTTACAGCCTAGTCACTATCAAGCCCCAATCAAAACAGAAATATGAAGAAAAGCCAGGGCCCGCTGCTGCAGTGCGGTGGCTCAAATTGAAAGTGACAGCTTGACACATAATATGGCACCCGTAATGTGATTAGGCCAGCGTGGCACTCTCTTCTTAAACTCCCACATCCCAAAGAGCGAGCCTCACGTCCAACTCCGCCAAACACACTCAGGCTCTTGCCTCTAAAAGGGGGGCAGAGAGGGCCGTCTTGTCTCCCACTTTAGTTTCTCTTGCGATGCTTTATGCTTTGAGACGAATTGAGATGATGCCGCTGTTGAATCATAACCCCCCGGAGGGGAATTGCAAACACATGGGGGGGGATGCACAGAGAAGCTCTCTGGGTTTAAAGGCATTGATGCCAAGAACAGAGGAGCTGAGTGGGTGAAAGTACACAGCGGTAAGGATTAGATCAGCCATTATCAGAAGCAAAGCTGGCCCGGGTCCTTCTGTCAATCCCCGCGTGATGGAAATAAACAGTGACATGACAATGACATCACCCACACATACACTTGACAGAGTTGAGAGGTGAAGAAATATCAGTGAAAGTAATGAGAAATCCAGAGGAAGAAGTAATGATTGCGACTGATGCAGTAGGAGGGGAGCTTTAGAAAGGCTGGAAAAGCTTTTAAAGGTTGACCATGTTGCAAAAGACTGTCAGTGAGAGCAAAGTGAAACAGCAGCATGGAGTTAAGCCGGGGCAACAACGTAAAAATGGACTTTAGAGCTGAGTCCAGCAGGAAATTCAATAAAATACTTCAAAAGGCCATAGCTGACAGTGAAAAATCACAAAATTATAAAATTGAGCTAGAGAAATGAAAAAAAGACTTATTGTATTTGGCAAAGGAGAGAGGGAACAAGAGCCCAGGGCCACATTTCCAAATGAGCCGTCACAGATTGAGAGATCTTGGCTCTGTTCATGGTTAGCATGGAGGGGCGCTGGTACTTGCTTTTTGTAGCCTTTCCCAATGAAGTTTCCCTTTCTCCCTAGGAATTCCCTATCATGTTAGCGATGACAGAATGAATGATGCAGTGAGGGGCTTAGCGGGGACACAACTTGGGAAATGAATGCATGGCAGACCTTGCAGTTGACAGGCAATTGGGAATCCAAGTGAGCTGCGTCGCTTTGCCAAGCACAGTAAAATTGAAAGGCTTTAGGTTTCCAAAAATGAGGGTCATTTCTCAACTGTGTTTAAAAATGTGTCAACAACCAGCAAGATGGACTGAAGCAGCCAGATTTCTTACCCCTCCAGCCATTTATAACCAACCGCCTCCAACTGAAATGCAAAAATTATTTTTCTAGGTACGGAGAGCCGTGCCAAAACCTGCCTCGTCATAAAAGCAAATGACTGTTCCGCATGAGCCTCCAAACCCCGTGCTCGACTCCTTCAAGATGCATTTTCCTCTTTCTCTCCAGACTCCCATCTCTCTGACTCTCCTCCCCAGCCTTTTAGTTTAAGAAAAGCCTGTCAGAGGAAATCAAGTCAAGCTGAAGACATAGTTGAGCGCCTGTGACAGGCTGAAAGCCACTCAAATGGGTCTATAATGAGTCTAATAATGGCGTGGGTAAGCATAATTTACCAGAGCTGGGGCCCCAGTGAGGCCGAGGCAGCGGAGGAGAATGATGACTGCAGCGCTGGTTGGCAGGCGATGATGAGCTCTCATTCCCAATGATACGACAAGGCCGGAGCAGAAGGTGGACGAGCTCCAAGCCCACCAGTCCCTCTGCAGGCTGGGCCCTGGGGGCTGAGCCATGGCCAGACCTGCTCATCACAGAGCAGTGGACTGGAAAATCACACATGACTGGTTGCATCCACAGGGCCTCTGCTGGCTCTACGGCGACCCTGTCTCCTTTGAAATAGAGAACTAGGTGACCTCACACTGCCTAGGGAGTACATGTTAAGCGTATCTCCCTTTCCCGGTGCACACAATATGTGTGCAGTGTAACTTTGTGCCTGACGTCTGTGTGTGTGTGTGCGCTGTGATGTAGTGGGGGAATCGGTGACAGGCCATATCCACAGGCTAATCACCCACACTCCCCTGGGAGTTGGCTCCCTCAGGACAGGATAATCAAAAGTCCCTCGGCAGAAACCAGCAGAATGATGTAAACAAACACACAAAGACACACACACACACACCAGGGAAACAGCAGCAGACATGCGTGTCCTTGTTTGTGCTCCTGGCGCTGTCCCTGTTGCAGACAGGGTGGTGGTGAAAGGTGGCTCTGGCCCCTGGTCTTTCCCACGAGGCTTCCATGCAGCCCGACAGCAGTGGGTCGAACTTCATTCTCATTCAGCTATTTACCCTTCAGGATGAAAGTCACCAACTACTACCTGGTCTTACTTTTTTTTTTTTGAAAACTTTGATGTGAAACACATCACAAATGTGGAAGATGTCATTTACTTATAGCTTTGCGTGAAAGTGCAAGGAGCCACGGCAGGTTCTTGTAAAAATAGAGATGCTGGGATCCTCAATCACTGTCCCGAACACTCAGCAGCTTTACTGTTACTCTCAGAAATTTTAAGCTTTTTGGCTTTGTTTTCGAGAAGCATTTATTTTCCATCGGTTGCATTCAGGGTCTGAATTGTTGTACTACACATCATTTCCAGAGAAACCTCCTTCATTTAAATTTATCTGGTTTCCTCTTCAAGGTTATCTCTTTAGACTGTGGTACAAAGGTTTTAGCACGTGCTATTTTAAAAAAAATCCTGTCTAAGAATTTGGCTGTTTCCATGAGTGAATGAAGCGGTTCTGCCTCTAGCCTCTGTTAGCAAAATTGTCTTTTAAGTGGATCTAACATTGTTGGACTGCAACATTTGGCTCTGCGCAATGTGTGGCCATAGTTAAGATGGAGAATACATTTGTTTTTGATATTAGAAACAAATAACACGCAACAGTCACCAAATCTATCTAGCAATGCTGACATTCTGACTCCAAGTTGATTTAAACAGCTGAAATCCAACATGCAGATATACGGGATGTTAGTGGTTCACATGTGAATGAACTGTGTGATGACTGGACAAGTGTTTCATACTAATCCAGGATATCTCTAGAAGTTGATTGCTATTTTCTAAGCAGAGAATGAATGGCATCAGTTCAGGTGCCTTTGCTCGAGGTAAAGCTTTAGTTTGCTGTCCGTTTACAATGAGACCACAACTAGGTTTAGAAAGAGATTGATTTTAGTGTCAGTGAGCCAGGATTACATTAGAAGGTGCCCTTTTTTAGCTGAGGTGTCTTATTGGAGAGTAAACTGTGCAGCTGGTTGCAGCTTTCTTAGTGAGGGTGAAATAACAATAAGGTCTATATGCTCTGGTTATTCCAGTCCGGAAGCAATTATTCAAAAATAAAATGATGAAGATCAAACAAAAAAAAAAATAGGCTAAGAGAAACAGTTGGGGGAAATAAATCTGAAATTGTGTAGCTTAGACATTGTAGCTTAGGAACCCTGCTTAGGTTTAAGTAGAGCGATAGGCTGAACACTGCTATGCCCGTCATCCAGGATATATGGCCTCAGCATTTGTTTAAAGTACGTGAAACAGCTCCTGTTGGTGTTTTTCCTCTTTATGCCAAGGTAATTAGTCGGTCTGCATGACAGGGGGCTGTGCTAGCCCTGAGGTGTGTGGCAGAACAGCGGTGTGTCTGTTGCAGCTGGAGGAAAACGTCCACAGCTGGGGATTGCGTGCACGTGTGCGCGTGTGTTTAGGCGAGCAGCAGTGGCAGGGCAGGGGGTTGTGGGAGAGAGCCATCAAGACCAATGCGGTGCCTCCAGTGATGCAGGTAGATGGTGCGGGCCGACTACCTCTGGCCAATCGCCATCTTGTCAAAGTCACTTTCCCAAAGATGCGATGACGCACGGCACCCCGAGCATCCCCGGTTTATGTTACAGTGCTGGTAAAAGGGCTAATGGCCTGGCGTTTGACATTTCAGTTTGGGGAGGTGAGGGGCGAAAGCAGCAGTGGTGTGTGGAGTTGGACCTCTGTCTATGGATGTGAATTTTTTTTTTTTTTTAAATCTCTGCATGCCTCCGTTTTGCTGTGTTTT
>VUQR01021113.1:292-15073 GCA_015108515.1 Hemichromis elongatus
TACTTCCCTGGATGTGGATTTCCTAATCACTGTATATATCTTTCACTGGTGTTTGTAAATAAAGTGCACTTGAGGATTTTCCATCGTCCTGCACCTGAGTCCTTTAACCAACCCGTGACACAAAAATTATATTAGACTCTTTAAGATTAAAATGCATTTCTACTATAATGAAGTACAGTTGTTGAAATGTCTCTGATTTAGACTTATAAAGAAGAAAATGTTACGAATACAATTAAAATATATATAAAAAGAACAAAATGTTGGGAATAATAATAAATAATAATAATACTAAAATTAAAAAAACTGCTTTGTCTTTTCCCCCCCCTCGGTGCAAACCTTCACTTCATACTAATATCCCAACAAAAACTAATTTTAGTTGACGCACTTGGCACTCCAGATACCAGTCGAAGTGGTCGCAACACTCTGAACGCTCGGAGAGCTTTGACATCCAGGCCTCCAGGTTTTCCTGCCGCATGGTGGGCCTCGCCGGGCTTGTGATCTGTCATTGCTTCTGCTATCACGCTGAACAACCTGCACAGAGCCAGAAAATAGCTGCCGTATTTAACTTTTCGTACTAACGACACAAAATTCGTGGTTGCAAAACGTGACTTTATAAAGCACACAAAATACCCGACAATGACGATAATGAAATCAAGCAAGTTCCATCCGCTGCGTATGTAGGCGCTGGGGTGCATGACTAAGCCGTAGGCAAGAATTTTAGTGAAGGTCTCAATGGTGAAGATGACGAGAAAGACATACTCAACTTGTTCCTGAGAAAACAAAAGAAAAGGTAACACGGGGATGGTTAACTGAAATGGGAATGACCTTTTACAGATAGAAAATGAAAAATATGGACAAAAACTAAAGAAAATGTCAAGTTATTGTTAGGGCTGACATTATGAGGCTTTTATTCTTTTTTATCACATATTGCAACTGGTTTTTACTCCTGCTCTAATGCAACAAACAACCTGTACAGTCATTAAGAGCTGATATTGTTGGCTTTCTAACCTCTTAACCCACTGTCTAACACACGCATAAGTCTGCCAACAGATCCCTTTTCTGTAACCTTCAGCTTAAAGCTTCTAATCAGTGTCACTGTCACTGGGACTTTACCTCACGCTGACACTATAATCCAGGAACGAATTGCTTTAATATAGGAAGATGGAGCTTGGAAAATCTGTAACCTTCCCCAAAATCTGACCCAAAAGTTATGATGATAACGGATATAGTAGAGTCTCCGATAAAGAATATCTCAAACTGTCAGCCCTGTGAAATCCAATAAAGAGATCTACTAACATTTATCCTGCTGCGACTGAGTGTCCACTACACATTTAACTACACAGATCTGAGCTCAAACTCAAATGCTGAATCAGCTGTTATCTCGCTGCAAACAATCACAGGATTAAATAATGTAAAATTGCATGACTTCTTTTATAAATATATTAAGTTATTATTTAGTCATATGAATCATATATTATTAATAGAACTTGATTACAATTTGACAACAATATGAAGTGTGATTCATTGGAAAAAAGGGATCAGAAAAAAGAAAGTGCTGGAAGGAAAGAAGAGGCAGATGGTTGGTGTTTAAGTAAGTCATGATCCCGGATAGACGTCACGTCACCGAGGTCGTGGCACACCTTTTTTCACACTAATGCATCACCATCCACCAGTACACCAGACATAATGACTGAACTAATGAAATAATAACTGATAATACATCTCAGGCAGTGTGTCTCAGATAGATACCTGTCACTCTCACTGCACTAGCACCAATATGAATAAAATCATTCACTTGTATTCGATCCAACAATAACAAATAATTTCAGGAAGGCAAAGGGAAACATTCTTACTGAGAGTGAAGCCTTGGAAACCAGGAATAAAAAAGCTTAACAATTGTAAAAGGAGATCAGACATGTCATCAAATGACAATACAAAGTGTTAACCTTGTTACATTCTCAAGGCCCAAGCCTCCTTTCTGAAGTCTGATGAAGGCAGCTCTATTTGATCAAAGCACCAGCGTCTGTTTGATGTTTATAGATAACAAGACTTCCTCCATGTAAGATCTTTCATCAAGCATTCTTCCTCTTCATGCGTCCTCCAATAATATGATCTTTTCATCTATTTGACTTTCTGACACCACTGCCAAGTATCCATAGATGTGTCTAAAAAATGGATACATCTGTCATGTATTAAGGAGTAAAGGTGAGGCACTGACAAAGACATTCCCTTCTATGTAGTGTTACAGACCTTCTTCTTTCTAGACTCAGTTGGGTTTCCCTTTGCAGGAATCAGGATGCCTGATGTATAGTCCTCCACACAGAGATTAGATAACCAGCTATACGCCGTCTACCATTCCTCTTGCATGCTTTGCCCCTGTTTATATATCTAAATAAATACTTTATCTGCAGACAAAGTCTAAATTGTGCACTTTTTGGATTCTTAATTTAATAGTAAGGTTTTAGTCTTTTGCATGGCTACATCTCTTTAAAGGTTCTCACCAGTAATATGTCCTCAGGGACCTATTTATTTGCCACCCTGCACTCAACAAGTGTCAGAGTGTGGGAACTGCTGTGAACCAGAGTGGCTGGTAACTGTGTCTGTAACGGGGTAGGCTTTTGGACAAAGGCAGTGATACCAGAGCATGCCTGCACACCGTCGGTTCAAACAAGTTTCAGTCATTTCCTACTTGGGTAATATTAACCTTTAGGAGCAGAGACTTGGACCCTTTAGACAGCAAGCTGGTCCAGCCTCTTCGTCACTGGCTTTTACCTTGATGTTTCTATATTAGAGATGCCATGAAAACAATTGAGTAACAAAAGTATCCCAGGTCATATCACAAAAAGAGAGTGTTTGGTGAGTGATTCACTATCAAGCTGTTTTATTCATGTCCATGTGTCCAAAAACATATTTTTGACCCACACTATCATCTGTAATCTAGTACATGATGTATATTTTTGGTAGCTTTGTTAAATTACTGTACATTTCTTCACTGGAAACTTACTAGTTTGTGGTTGGTAGGGTTGGAATCATCATCTGGAAACGGCTTGGTGACACCCATGGCCACACAATTGGCAAAAATGGCGAGAAGAATGAAAATGTCAAAGGGCTTGGCGACTCTAGTTAAGGCAAGAGCAGGCCTTGTGATTGTATACATGAAACAAATTATTCTGAATAAATGTGCATCATATGCAGGATTAAACACACACAGACCAAAACACACCACATGTGCAGAGGCAAACACTGCAACCCTCTCAGAGAAAAGGATATTTCCACTCCACCAGGGCCAGCGCTGCCATCCGGATGGGGTTGCTGAGGGTGAGGCAGCAAAGAGCTCGGGGGGCCCTGAGGGCAGACTTGTTTGCCTGCATCGCCTTCTTGGCGCCCCCTCCTCTTTTTCTGACCGAGCCAGTTGACCCGAGGGTGTCTGATTTGCCTGCATCGCCTCCGGGGAGGCCATCTGAAATAAATAGGTAAATATATACATTAAGATTAAAAAGGCAGGGTGACAATGTGCATTTTCACACACAGTCATTGTTAACTGTGTTGGGCATGGTTGAGTTGTTTTCTTGTGAGTAGGTAAGGATATTTATATACATGCACAGTAATAGTTTCTTTTATTTTGGGGCATAGATTCAGTGTAAAAAGATGCAAGTTAATGTTTTGCCCACTTCTAGTGTTCATTTGCAGTCCTGTTTCAAGTCATGTTACTCTAGCATTGTGTATGCGAGCTCAGATTTTATTATCTAACACAATTAGGAAAGGATTTGACATGTGGCTGTGGCAACAGGGAGGTATTCTGTCCTGGAGGCCTCATATTATAAGACCAGATGTGACCTACTTCTTTAGTGGGAGCAGTGTGGCACTTAGCCCAGCCCTATCCCCAAGTAGACCCACGAACACCTGTTGACAAGGCACTGCACAGAGAATTAGCCTGAGGGTACTTTTATCATCCCATCCGTGAACAAACCAAACGGGCAGCCAAGACATAAACTGTCTGCCCTAGTAAGAAAACTTTGAATATGAGACCAGCAGTGCATTTTCTGGTTATTATAAAAGTCGTCTTTTTTTAAAATGTATTTTTCTAGTTGTTACTTTTCAGAAAAGCGTCGTGATAAAAAGGTTTATGCTCATCTTCTGTTTGTCTGTTTCCCTTCAGAATAGATTTACATTATAATAAAACATAGCAAATGTTACGCTTTGCAGTGAAGACATACTAAGCGCATTCCCGAAAGGCTGACAGACCATACCTTTCTTCGCCGGGTCCATTTTCGCAGGTTAATGCCACGAAATCACTGAAGAAAACGCACCATCAACTCCTCGCAAAATCTGTGATGCGTAATGGATCACAGATATGAATTTTGGGCCCCAAAGACAGAAAAGGAAGGAGAAAAAAAAGGACCATCTGTAGCCTGTCATTTCATATCCACATGCAGAAAGCCGGTGCAGCTGAGAGGCTGCGGGCCATTCTGCTCACCGCCTGTTTGTAGCCCATAAATCCAATTAAAGCCGCTTGCTGGTCATTTCTTGCGGTGAGTAAATGAAGACTGCAATTAAGTTTATCTATGTGGACACACAACGGTGAGGAATATTAAAACAAACGCGTGCGTGTATTCGCGGCGGCCAGGTGTCAGGATTAAAGTAGTTGAGCCGTTTAAAAGGATGACAAGGGAAATCTGTCAAGGGGAAGGTGGAGGTGGAGAAACTCTGCGGCTCTGTGGGAGTTTGCTGCGATGTTTTAGTTTTGAGGAAGAATAATATTAAGAAAATAGTCCGTCAAGATGAAGAAAACAGCTGCCAGTTGGGACCCCAACATTTCAGGACCTCGGAGAGAAGCAGCCACTGTGTGCAGTACCGGAAGACCGGCGACGGGAGGCGCCAGTCAGCAGTAATCACAAGACTGCAAAAATATTCATCACATTACACATCACCTGAAAAAGAAGCCATAACCGTGAAAATAAACAACCCATCACATTTTTAAAGATCATCTTAAGCTTTATTGTTTTTAGGAACATTGTTCACAATACGTTTATTAAGATGAATATTTGCTGACAGTTTGTAACCAAATCGGTTTGCTAGAATTTTTGTGCATGGTGCTAATTTCAGGAGATGAGGTTTTTAAAAGGTGCTTTGCTGCTTTATGTAGCATTTAAAGTGACAAATGGTGTACAGATAACAGACTAGACAAACACTTATAATCAACAAAGACTCCAAAAAATGGTTTTGCTGAGTTTCAACAAACATAAATTCAACTGCGTATGTAAATAAATAAAGAAATATATTCACATAAATATCTTTCTAATGCAAAACTCTAAAGATGTGCAGTTTGCTTATTTTACCTTTCTGCCTTTCAGTTTTTAATTTAATTATTTATTAAATCTGCCAAAGTATAAGATCTTTGGAAGCATGAAGCAGTTCTAGGATAAAACTTATTTGGTTCCTTGAGCAGCATCCCCAACTCTCAGCAAGAACACAAATGAGCTAAAACTATTTTAATAGCTACAAGTTGCTATAATAACTAAATTAACTTACTCTGTGGTTTTGAGAACTACACATTGAACAAAAAAACATAAATATTGAAAACACTGATTTCAGGTGGTGCAAACATGAGGAAATTATTAACATATACTCATAAATAACTAAATAGTCATTTGTCCCTGAGGTATGTATTAGCATCTAGTAGGGACCAGTATCTCCACCTCTCGGTCATCCTGGTAGATGCGGTTAATGTGCTGGCATTCCTATTGTGCTTTGGGTTGTCCACAGCTGGTCTCAGTCCTGAACCTTCTCTACTGAAACTGCCCCCTTTGCCCCTGATGTTGACGATCTCCATCCTTTGGCGGTAACTGACTAGGGTCATCTGCAAAGGGAATTGCTGCAGAAATCAAGGAAGAAGACACAACAAAGTCATTTTCTCATGCTTCACTGGCATGTAATCAAGATATAATCTACTGTATGTTTCCCTCATAAACATTTACATGAATATTACTACTGTCTATGTCTGCTGTGCATTAAGGCTTTTTGGTGTGGTAGCCTTCCCTCAGCTCATCTCATCCAAAATAATATATGTCTCAGCAGTAAATCTAACTTGAGCTCTGCTGGAGGCAACCTGATGTTCATCCATTCGACCGGTTATTCCCAGTAACACTAAAAAAAAACCTATTTTAATAGTTTCACATACTTAAGCATTTTTTATAAATTATTATATAATTAGCATTGTGAGAAACTGTGTTCTTGGGAAATATTAATCACACTGGAAACAGTAATTAAACTGCACAAGAACTTTGATTCTGGTTCTCTAAAACATTTTGGAACAAAAAATGCTACGAGTGAGGTGAGGGTGAGTAAAAATGGGACCAGTGAGATGAAAAATGTGTCTCTATACTGAGAGTCCAGCCATAAATCTGTCAGACTGAAGAGGGGACCCCAGTACAGGGGTATAAAACCCACTCGCAAATTTAATCATGTGACATTCACTAAACAAATGATAAACCATTGGTTCTGCCCAGTTTAAATATCATTTCTGAAATGTAATTAACGTCACTCACGGTTCTGAAACTGCTGCGCTGTGTATCTGGTTAAGAGAATCCCAAAACCCTCAATGAGAGCCAGCAAAATCCCCCCCATCATTGCAGAGCCCATCATTGTTAGAGGTCCACCTGAAGAAAAATACAATTTTCAGCGAGTCACACTAATTATTCCAATATAGAAACCCAACTCCAAAAAAGCTGGCACACTGTGTAAAAGGGCAATAAAATTTAAATGAAGTGAGCCCATATTTTATTCACAACACAGCATAGAAAAAAATGTTTAAACTACTTTTCTTTTACAGCTTTTTGTTCCCCAGTCCCAAATTTCCTGAGACATCTTCAGGCCAACTAATTCATATTTATCTAATATGATAATACGATGTGTGTTTTATGTTATATTGTGAATAAAATGTGTGTTAATTAGATTTGCGAATAATTGCAATCTGCTTTTTTGTGGATTTTATACAGCATGCCAACTTTTTCAGAAATGGGCTGTATTCACTGACACAGAGAGACGCAGTGGTGTTGTGTTCATTTTGAGCTAATGGGCTTCTTACTGCGTGCAGCTAGGATGGCTCCAGTCAACGCACCACTGGTTATAGAGTTCCAAGGATCCTCTTTTCCTCTCAGACGAACCAAACCACAGTCGATTGTAGAAAAGAGCCCACCCCATACAGCAAAGCTACCTGTAGCATAAGAAGTAACCAGACGTCAGCTACTTCTATGAAGCGTGCTGTACATAAAAAATTTAATCTACACAAGAAATGGTGTATTACTAACTAAATGTCATCGGTAGCAAAAAAATATGAACTGCTCACCTCCAATCTGTGGAGCTCTAACTCTCACTGCTTTTGCACTCCCTCTCAGCCTGTGTCCAACACCCTGAAATATTAGAGCTCAGTTGAATTCTGCCTTTAACAACCTGACGAGTCAGAGAACAAACAACTGTGTTTTAAACTCACAGCGGGGGCATTTCGAAAGCCCTTGACCGCCTGGAACACCCCTCCTCCAAAAGCACCCATTGTGAAAGCGCCTCCGCAGTCGTCCACAATCCTCCAGGGGCTGCATTAAGAGCATAAGTAAGTAACTAAGTAAAGTTTGTTTATTAAGCACTTATCATAGACAGGCAGTCACAAAGCGCTGTACACAAAGGTTAAAATAAACAGAATGTTAGATACCAAAATAGACAATATAGACGATACAAAAGGTTAAATGTAAATTAAAATTTAAAAAGAGAGAAATGGATATCTATGTGATAAGAAAACTGACAATGGGAATATATCTGAAAACAAATATCCAGTACATATAAACAACGCAGAAGTTATCTATTGAGGTCTGGATGAATCTGAAGACAATATGGGCACAGTTCTCGCTGAGAAATGTATACTACCCGTGGATGAAGAACTAATTCCTTAAAGGCACACAAATAACTAAATATTCACCTCTGAGTTATGTTTGTGTCATAAAACATATCAAACATAATAAATGAATATGTAAACAGTAGTGAAAGAAATAATGAGGTGGGGAGAAGGGAGGTGAAAATTTGCCCATTTAGACTTCTCCTGCTGTAGCCCAACTGCTTTGAGGTTTAATGTGTTGTTCAGTCAGAGGTGCTCTTCTGCATACTTCAGTTGTAAGGAGTGGTTATTAGTGGGGATGCTCATTAAGCATCCACAGTATTCTTTTTTTATTATTATCTATTCCGTACGTTTTTTGGTACCTATCTCCTCCCACACCGTTCGACGTAGAGAGACCGTTCAACCACCGTTGGATTCCTCTTCTTTTGGACATGACTGCTTCTACTTTTCTCGTCTTTAACTTTTATATTTTTTAAGTTATTCCACTTTTTTCAACAAAAATTTTTTACCATGTATTTCAATGGGAGGGTCACTCAGGGCTGGGATTGGATGGTCGATACAGCTGCCAGCCAATCCCAGCCCACGTGCTCCGGGATGTGGGCGGGGCTTAGCGCCGGAATTCCTTTGATCTTAAAATCATTCAGCTGTGCGCATCCACGCTGCAGTTTCTTCAGAAAATGCATTCTCTAGTTTATAGCTGCCTTCAGTTCAAAGCAGTCTGACCACTTTCATCTGATCTCTAACATCAACAAGACTTTTTAAACCATATAACTGTTGCTCACTGGATATTTACCTAAATCATAATGTTCTCTGTAATCCTTAGAAATAATTTTGTGGGAAAACCTCTATGGTTCTGAAATATTGAAAAGATTAGCCATTCTGGGGGAAAAAAATGTCATGTTCAAAATCAATAAAAATCAACTGTTTGAACTTTAGCAGTAACCATGTCCGCATGCCCAAATGTTTTAAGTTGTTGCCAAGTTATAGAATGTAGGTTTATATTAATCAGCAGGTGGACAGGTATGCCTAATGGAGTGTGGATTCTTTACCCCGTTCCTTTTAACATTTAAGTCTGACATGTAGGGGATCAACCTTGGCTCGATGTGTGTCTTAACTTGATAAATAAATAAAGCTTCATGTACTGCCTGTTTGGAACCACATTAAAACACCCTAAACTGTTTTTCATTTCTATCCTAACTCCAGCTATCACTTAAAAACAGCGGCATTTTCAGGTAAAGGTGACTCAACCAGCTCTATGTGTGCGCCTCCATATAACAGCTTTATCTTTTTTATAAGCCTTGATTAAGCAGACCGCAACACCCACAGAGCCATTCTGCTCACTCTCACATTAAAACTGATTATGAAATTAAAAAGTAAACACTTGACTCCAACTTAATTAGTTTCAAAATAAAAACAAACGCTTAATATCTAATCTTACCAGGGCTCTCGGGCATACTCCTCCATGTTTGTTGACGTCGTCGTCGTCTTCGTAAGGAGGACGTAATTACGTCATCATCAAGCGCCCCGTGTATGCTGTTTTGAAAAGAGGTATCGTTAGCTTGACGATAAAAAGGGCCACATTTTTATTTTTTAAAAAAAGGGTAAGAATTCAATTATTTCTTGTTGTTCAGTCTTTTGAAGTAAAGGGTAACATTTGTGTTTGTGTGGTGTGGATGCTTTTTAGAGACGCATATTTTGTTTTGCGTTAATCTCGCATCTGCAGCCATGGAAGCACCGCTCGCGTGTTAGTTTCTTGTTAAAGGAAATGTCACGTATTGTACATGGTACGATTTATTTCAAAGAAAAAAATCATAAAAGACAAGGAGCTCGTAAAGTTTTACCTGGAATTCACGTAGGATATCAAAACGATGACCAAATAACCTAAGAAACTGATTTCTTTGTTAGGATTATGGAGTTAATTTAAATTTTATGAGCAGAGGATTACTTTATGATGACATGAAACATGACAGTTTAGGAGTTTAGTAATTCTCAGACATGCCAGGATGCATGCTTTAAACTACAATTCATAAATATCATTGACATCAAAACAGCCAGCTGTAATGTATTGCAGGAAGTGATGGTCAACAGACCACCGTGAGATGTCTGCTGCAAAAATGTGGTTCCTGGGCACTGGTAAATCTGCTGTTGATAGAATTATTAAAGTCATAATCTCCGCTTATCAGAAAACAAGAAATGCACCCAGAAAAATGGGGAAAACAAAATAATAATTTAGATGATAATAATAATAAAAATTTTAAGTGTGAAGTGTGAAAGGAATGACGGACCGACTGTATTCAACATAATGATGATGAAAATAATCACCAGGCTTCCAGTTTTGTGTTTAATATATAGAATAGCCAATGAAAGTGCTGAAACGGGTACTAAACTATATAATGGTGATAATTATGTGCATTTTACTTTATGGCCACATGTGGTTTGTGTGTAAATAATGAGTTTCTATATGTCGTAATTAATCAAAGGGTACATATTAATCTAAGTAAATATGTATTATATTATCTGATTTATGACAGATCTAAGACTATTTTAATGCTGTGTAATAATGTATCATGAGGGTTTGTTCTGCAACTGTTATTTTGGTTCCCCAAGTTAATTTTAGCCATAATATGAACATCTGTGTTTCACATGGACTCCTCCATCTTTCAGGATGCCTTTACCTCCAGCGCTGCTGGCCCGATTGGCCAAGAGAGGGATCGTTAAACCAACAGAGCAAGGTAGTGGAACAGATTTCATATTTGGGTTCTCATTATGTTTTGTGCTTTTTTCATGCCTTGTTGTTACCGTTTCCTTTTCAATGAATCCAGGGGCAGATGAGGAGATTATTGCTGAAGATTATGACGACAACAATGTAGACTATGAAGCCACCAGAGTGGAAAATCTACCACCAAACTGGTACAAAGTGTTTGACTCTGCTTGGTATGTACTCTTGTTATATTATAATTTAACATAATAGGAATTTTATACTTTATATCAAAATGATTATTAAAAACTACACAATCAGAATGCGTTTACTACTTTTTCTTTCATGCTTCTCATTCTATTCTTAAAAACTGAAGGACTGCTTGAACATTATAACTACTGTCATGGAGAGCTAGTAGTTTATTTTTAAACTAAAAAGTAAGTTTTAATTAATTTTGTAGTTACAATATTAATCACTAATGTCCACAGATATTTCTTTTATTTTCCTTACACAGTGGTCTTCCTTATTACTGGAATGTCGAGACAGATATGGTTGCCTGGTTATCCCCAAATGACCCATCTGCAGTAATAACAAAACCTGCCAAGAAAATAAGAGGTATGCTTTTATTCAGCCTCTATGATGTAATGTTTCCAAGGGGCACTAATGATCCCAATTTCATTCCCGTAACAGTAGACGTGTGTTACTTTGCATTTACAACTTCAGAATACAGTTTGCTTTTGACAGATTTCAGCCATGGCTAATCTTGTGATCCTTGCCTTAACTTGTGTTTTTAGTAGAAGGAGGAGATGAAAAAGGTGAGAAGCAAGTTGAGAAACCAGACAGAGACAGGGACAGAGAACGACACAGAGAACGGGATCGGGAAAGGGAGCGGGAGCGGGAAAGGGAGCGGGAAAGGGACCGGGACAGAGACAGAGAGCGTGATGATGGGAGGGACAGAGACAGAAGAAAGCAGAGAAGAGACGAGGCAGCACCGTACAGTCGAAGCAAAAAAGGTAATGTTTACATTTGAATCATTACACGTTTACACATCTAAGCCTTTCACATTATTGAATATTGAATGCCTAATTTTCTTACAGGTAGAAAAGATGATGAGATGGACCCCATGGACCCAAGTGCTTACTCTGATGCTCCAAGGTACAGTACAGATGGTCACCTTGATATAAGCTGTATACAGGTAGTTCTCCGGTACTCTGATTTTACCAGAAACATTGTGTTGCGCTTGTTGAAAATTAGTTATGAGAGACAGATTAAATCATTTCCCATCATGCATTTTTATCTCGGGCCTAAGGACTAAACCCTCACACAGCACAGCTGCAATGTTTGACCTTGTCTCCTCAAAGTTCAAAATAGTAATCAGCATAGCTGATAGTACTGGTTTGGATAGGTCACATATATCTACATTTCATGCAAGGCACAACACCTAAACTAGAGGCAGATTTTATTACAACAGCATAATGTTTATATTGAACCGCATTAGTTTTCCTCTCATTTTCATAAAGGATGTTCTGCCAAAGAGGGAGATAAATACAGGATTGTAACACATTTTCTTAGAATGTAGAGAATTTGACCATCTTTTATCACAACTACTACATAGGTGCTTTTGGGTCACTTCACTCAGTTAGTGAAGAAACAAGAAACAAAATTTACCATTGCACTGCACCCCATGTTAACTGCTCCGTGTTATTCCCTTAACTATAAAATGAAGACTTGCAGAAAGACCTCATATCCTTATGAGCTCTAAACCATCAGAGTTGGAACGTGTGTAAACACTGGGAAGGGGTCATACACTTTTCTTTTTTTTTAAAGAGCATTTTGGCTTGGCATGTCAGAGAAGGCATGGGTATAAAAACAATTTAAAGAATGGCTCCACACTACTTCAGTATGTTAGTCCCATAATCCTTGTATGTGTAGTCGGTCTTATTGCTGCTGTAAATGCAACATACTGTAGCCATCGTTAACTAAATTTACCTCGCTTGCAGTTTTCCTGCCACCTCGAGCCAAATTGTCTGCTGTGAAAATGTCTATTAAAAACTACACTTCCAGGGTTTCTGTTAAAAATATTCCTAAGACCAAGCTGAGATTGTCATTGCAATTTGATCAAGGTTGTTTTCTCAGGCTTGACAAAACCCCTTCTCAGCCACAGAAGACATTGTAAAGCTTGTTACAAATGCAGTTGAAACACAAACGCATTCGTTTTTGCAGGGGGTCGTGGTCAAGTGGCCTGCCCAAACGTAATGAAGCAAAAACGGGTGCAGACACCACAGCGGCGGGGCCTCTCTTCCAGCAGCGTCCGTACCCGAGTCCAGGAGCTGTTCTTCGGGCTAACGCAGCAAACCAACTACCCAAGGAGTAAAAGCAGACACCATGAAGACAGCAACTTAAAACACACAACTCTGCAGTTGTTCTTCACTACGCTCACATGCTAAACATCACAGTTTGAGACAGGCTTTTCTTTTCATTGTGAAATGTGTACATGTCAGAAATGAAGGGCTGAACATTTTGGACAGCTACTCCATTCATCCTCCTGCCGTGTAGAGCATTTGTAAATATGTTTTTATATGACCCAAAGATTCGCTTCTTGTTGTTACTAGACCCATCAGTGAACATGATAATAAAATTAAGACTACTGTGAAAATGATCTGTGCAGCTTTTTCTCAATAGTTGTGTTGCCATGTGTACAAGTAAAAAATAAATTTCGACAAGGTTTTATTACAAAATTGCAATCTTTTAAAATCCATAATACTTGAATAATAAAAAAAGAAAACAGCTGGGGTGAAGTGGATGGAAAATGGACAGTAAACATCAGAAATCAGTGGTTAGCTGCTGCCCCAACATAGTGACAAATGGAGTCATAGTCCAATGTGAACACTTTATCCTCGTATCTGTCGAGCTGGACCATCGCTCTGCACTTGTTCTTGTCCCGCTGAAGAATACGGCCAACCTGAATCGGGTGGGAATATGATGATCATTAACAGTTAATCATATTTAAAGAAATACATATATACATAAAGCAGGTTACTTTGCTCACCTTTCCCTTGTGCTCACCCAATACCACCATTACAGAATCATATTCACTTTTGGGGACAATAGTTTCCAGCATGTCCTGCTTCACATCTGCCACAGGAAAAGAAAAAGAAACGCTGGGTCATTCATTGAAGAATTTCTACAGTAATACCAACTAGGCACCACTCAGGAGTAGAGCGAGCAGATTCTGACATTTATGTTTGCTAATAACCAATAAAGAAAAGAATCAAATTAATCCCCAATCTGGGAAGTCTGGTTGCCAGATTTAAGTCAGCAGACCGACTTCAGGACAACGACCAATGCTTCCACTATAGCCAGCAGATATCTGTGGTAAAAAGTCCTGTGATTATTTAGCAACATAAATACATTAAAAAAAAGCAAAATGTAAAACTAATATAATTCTAACTCAAGGTTATAGTTTGGCAATGATCAATAATAATAATGACAAAAATCAGTAATCCCTCGCCTTGGTTTCCAACAGGACCATTTACCTGCAAGTCATCTGCAAACAGATTCTTCCCCTGTGCCTAAAGATTCTGCACAGTGTGCAGAATCTTTAGACAGTGACGTGCAGTCAAGGGAGGCATCATGGAAATATAAAATTGAAAAATAAATTAAATGGTTATATTTATTCAGTGATTTGTATTTTAAAGTTCTTTTCCATTTAACGTCACCATTTTTAGATTTTTTTTCAAAATCGCTGAATTTTCACATTTACTGTTCAAACACTAAGAAGAGACGAGCGGTGAGGCAGCGGCCCGCCGAGCCTCACCGTGGATTACGCAATGACTATGCTAACGGTGCTGGCATGCTATGCAGTGAGACCGTATTGCTGTCCCTCTGCATGTCGCTATTAAAATGTCGAACACTTTTACTATATGAACTAAATTTCCATATTTTAGCTGGTTTATATAATGCACAGTGTTTTGTTTTGTTTTTTTAATCAACAACTGTGTGTATTCTTGTGCTGAGCGATCATAAAACTGCACTAGGTGAGGCACGCAGTTCTCCTGCCTCATGGCAGGGGGCGCTGGTGATCCCAGGGATTCTTATTACGACTCCTCGGCTGCAGAATAATAGAATTAGAGACACTGTCACTAATTTTATTATTCTGCAGCTGTCACTGTGACAGCAGTAAACAGTTAGCAAG
>VUQR01021116.1:0-10044 GCA_015108515.1 Hemichromis elongatus
TCGGCAGACCCGGAACCTCGCGCTCCGCCCCGGACAGCTCCTCCACCGCTCCCGGTTGCAGCGGCGCCTCGCTCACCTCCCTCCCCACCTCCGGGTGGCGAGGTGCGTCATGCGCCTGGCTCCCCGCCAGCAGACACGGACCCTCGCGCATCTCCTCCAGCGACGGCTCCGCAGGCTCCTCCCGCTCTTTCCACACGCCGACCTCCGGCCAGGGCTGAGCAGGTAGGCGAGCCGATGGTGGACCCAGCGGTTGCTCCGCGGCCCCCATCCGCGGGGCAGGAACAGGTGCAGGCCCCGGCCGGGCACAAGCCGCTGCCCTCCGAGGAGCTGGGGTGGGTGCGGCGGCAGGCTGCTCCCTGGCTGGTCGCGACCTCGGGGCCGGCACGGGCGCTGGAACCTTCCGGAGCTCCTTCCCCTCCGCGCTCTCGGTCGACGCCGCTGGGGCAGGCGGCGGTGCCGGCCAGGCGCAGATCAGGGCCGCCAGATCCCTCACTCGCTGCAGGTGATAGTCCGCCTGGACCTGCAGCTCCCGCTGTGTGACGGCCACCGTTTGCGCCAGCTCTCCCCTCTGCTGGCTCGGTCCTGGGTCTGCCGTGTCTCCCCTCCTGGGTTTCGGCACCAATGTAACGGACCACGGCAGACCCGACGACACGTTCACAGTTTCAAACATACTTTATTCATCACATAACACACGTAGACACGGTTGCCGTACACTGTGAGCTGCAGCTCTCCCGCTGCCAGCTCCACATACACACAACCAACAACAACCCAGAACAGGACCCGGTGCAGATAATCAAGGCGGCGGGCATGATTGCGGATGGCGTGCGGTGCGTCCGCCCTCCCCGCACGCCACCGCAGGCCACGCCCGCCACAGTATCTTTTAAAATATCTGTGCCTGTGGTCCAGAGCTAAAAACAACCCTCTATGAGAACTTCTGAAAAAATTGTAAACTCGAAGGCACTGACTCACTTTTCAGCAATGAAGATGTTGGGCCACACCTCATCCACGAGATTGACGGGAGCCTCTAGGCGGTCCTGCACCATGGCTCTCTGGATGTCCAGCACACAGGGGGTGTTGTAGGGGCTGCGGTCATCGATCATGTCCCTGACACGGTTGTAGAGATCTTCCACCATCAGCTGCTCGGCGGTTTCCAACATGGACTCTGGGATGGACTCAGACCGCCGGCCTCGAGGTGGCAACTCTGAGGAGGTAAGATAGTAATAAACATGAAGGATGGATATTTTTTGATTGATTTTGTTGTATTATATTAAGAAATTAATGTACGAAGGAAAACCAAGAGCTGATTGCCATTGAATGTTGGGCCACTCGGTTGCTTTGTAAACCTTTTTAGGCCCATATCTGGATGTACTGGAATGTACAAATCTACCTCAGAAGTACAAGAACAGCTAATCTTAGGTTGATACTCAATACTGAGTTTTTGCTTTTTGGTAATACTCTAAGAATTTAACAAAATAACCACCAGAAAGCTGATTGTAACTGAGTTTTGGAACACCCATTTGCTTTCCATTAAAAGGCCAAATGTACAATGCCTCTGACCTGTATCTGGTTGGACTTTGGCAATACAAACCAATGCATTTCTAATGCATTTCGATCTTCTCAGAGCAGCAGGTGGTTTGGTAACCAAAGGACACAGAGGGGTGCTCCCCTCTGGTCATTGAATAAAATGGGGAAAGACACCTGACATCTTCTTGGCCAAATCAAAGATGCAGATCACAAAGATTTCCATGCCAGATTGGACCCAGGTAACAAGGAGGGTGAGAGATGAACATCTTCAGGTATGCTACAGAGCTAATCCAAGTATTTAGGATCAAAGATCTTGAGTAAAATTACTCCAAATATCATTTTTGGTCATTTGTTTTGTGTCTTCCTAGATCGTGTCCGTTGCTACTTCCCGCCTTATTTTGGTGATTTGCCTTTGGTTGTTTTGTTTCCTGCTGTTTAGTTCTCTTTACTTTCTTTTATATTTCTGCTCTGCTGCATGTGATTTTTCTGATGGTCTCTTTTCCCACTTGTTTCCCTCCCCTGCCCCTGTTGGCTGCTCTTATTTTGTGGATTTATGTTTAGTTTGGACTATTTGAACGTTCCTGGAATTTATCCTTTTATGGTTTATTGTGAAGATGAATCAGCTTAGGATTAAGAAGCGTTTGTTCCAAGCTCCTGCGTTTAGCCCCACTCCCCTGTGAAATCAGAACAGCTATGGTGCTCCTAAAGGACATACAGGAGTTTAATGTGTGTGCAGCTTCAAAAGAAGCATGCCATTAATGCAGAAACAGGTCACCGCAGCTGTCCTCATCAGCGGTCATCTTCCTCTCTGCAGATGAAACCCGTTTTGATCATTAGGCTGCCTTTAATGCGCTCCAACTTAAGAGGAGAAATTCGATGAAGCCACGGATCTCGGATGCGTCACATTAAGCTAATTTCCTCAATCCAGCGGATCGCATCTCCATATAATGAGATGAAGGAGCAAAACGTGGATTGGCTGTGATTAAAGCCTGTTGAGCCACATTAGTCTTCATTGCTTCACACACTGCATTTGAACTAGGAGTGAAGAGACACGGAGCCTGACCCCAGCTCAGTCCTCATCTGCCCTCGGATGATTTTTTTAAAAGTTCAGTACGGCTGGATAAAGAACAGAAATTCATCTGATTGTGTTTTTTTTTCATTAATCACTTAGAATCCCCCCAGAGCTCTGCAAATACAAATCAAATTTCAGATTAAGGCTGGTGAGGAATTGTGATATAAAAGCTGATTTTATATTATATTTATTTATTTAGCCTGCACACAGGCATCTGATGTCTGCTCCAAGTACTTTCCATCAATACTTTATGATATATTTATATTTTTGTTTACCTGTCATTAAGTGAAGGAAGCTTCTGTGTTATCATTATTCCGCTGCGGATTACATTTTCGATCACGTCTGGTTATCCTGTTGGTCTGCTCTTTTTAAAAATAAATGTCTGCACTTTAGGATTCATTGGCTGGGTGTTTTACTCCTTCCAAGCTGATAACAAAATCCACTCAGAAGCTCCGATATCTCTTTACTTCAGGGCTTTCTAAGGCCTCTTTACTTTATAAGGGTCTACATGGGTCTGTCTCCATCATGAGGAATATTGGGAATTCTCCTGGAGCCAGGCAACAGAGTTTTTCTAAGAAAACGTAATTAACAGCAGCTTGTTTAGAATCTAAATAAAATATGTAAAGGGCAGGTTGAGCCTGTTTCCTGTGCGTCTCACCCTCGTTGATGATCTTCTTGGCAGCGATGGCTGATGAGAGGTGGATGGGCTCCATGAAGATGCTCTCAGCGTCAGACCCAGAGATCACGGAAAACCTGGACTCTGAGGTCACGGAGAAACTGGGAGGCACAGACAGAGAGGTTATTATTCATGAGCGCTGCCTGATTGAAAATAAGAACCTAATGCGTCAGCTGGCACTGAAATGTTGATTGTGTTAAATGTATTTAATGCATGAGTTTATAAAATGAGGCTGAGGCTCCGGCTTTATATTTCCTTTACTGTGTTTTCGACCCTTTTGCCTTCTCTGATGTCATTTTTAAAACGAGAAAAGGTTGACTTGGTTTATTTGATCTTAATGGCTTTTTTAATAACGTGTTCTTACTCTGATCAAGAGCTCCTCCATCAACTACAGTGAGGTCAATTTAGACATTGTAGGAGTACTTATTGAAGAATGTAACTTTTGTATCTTAAGGTTATGCTGAACTAATTAAATAACTAAATGAATTTTCTGGAATCCAACGAATGTGATAAAAAAATATGTTAGTTGAGACACGAAAAGAGCTCCAGTACACGTATCAAGGTTGCAGAACAGTGACACAAACTTCATCATCTACTATTCACAGCTGTGAACAGAAGCTCACATAGACTCATGAATGTGGTAATTTTGATATTTTTAATTAATATTTTAATTGTTTGTTTTAACAGCTGTACAGCATACATATTTAATGACTTAAAAAAAACAGACGGGTGCAGAAGTTTAAATTTATTTTGGATTTTCACAGTCAAAAGTATATATACAGGCTGAAATATGAACATACACTAACATCTTTTAATGTAGTGCTAAAGTTTCTACATTGACCAAGGCCTATTAACCTCTTGTGACTGACCATTAATTAACCTCAACTGGTGGGTTTATCTTTGCCAGCACAACATTTTTAAGATTGGGCTTAAAACTTTCCATTTTGATGAAGCTTATAAATATAGTTAGAACTGACCACTGGTCAAATATACGGTAAGAATTATGCCAGAGGTTTTTTATCCTTTGTAGATGAGAGAAAATCCAAAATAAACTGTAACTTGTGCACCCAGTTCTTGTGTTTGAAGTCATGAAAGATGCATGCTGTACAATCATTCCACCCCAGAAAGAGAACAGTTCAAAGAAAATCATTAAAATCCCCAAATAATCGGTTTTTCATATCCAGTTTTACTAAGTAACAATGGGCACATGGATTGTTGTAAATTTAATTTACACTAAAATGTTATAAAATCTAAAATCCTACATGAGTCCCAAGGGTTGCTGCAATATACAACTGCACCAACAATGCACTTTAATTTACTTTATCAGTGTATAAAAGCTGAAGTATGGTTTCTGCTGTATAAAGGATATACGTGTTGTGTAATGCCATCATAGTCCCATAAGAGCTACGCAGGAGCTTGGATACCAGGCAGCAAGTTGGACTTAGCTAAAGTGGACCAGGAGGTGGAAGCGAGGTGTACGGAGGAGCCGCCCGCTGCAAATGTCAGAAGTACATTTACTTTAAAATACAATCAAAATAAGAACTGAAATCAGACATGAAAGTTGGGTTTGACAAGTTTTAAAACCCCTGCAGAGTTCAGGAGAGGTGTTCTCTGTAGCACTGCCTTGTGTGTAAAAACTGCAATTTACAGCTGATTTTACACCCTCACACTGCGTGTAACAGCTGTCCAAACCACAGTTATTCACCGAAACCAAAGCTGCATTCATACTTTGGTTTTTCTTTACAGAGGATGAAAAAAACACGTTTCATCATTTGATTATGAAAAATATAAACTCTACTATTCTGATTTATTTCTAGTTTGCTTCTCAGTTTAATCAGGTGTCCGCATGAATATCACAAATTAGAAATGCCAACATCTGCATACCACTTTGTGGTCACAGTTTTGTAGCATTTTTTAACAGGATTCAATGTAAAACAAAACATTTTTTCACATTAAAAGGGGTTTAACGTCCTTAATTTTCATGCACAAATGATATTAAATACTTACTCTAACAAAGCAGGCACACATATTTGTAAAAGTAACTTCTTCAGTTTAAGCCATTAACCATGGCTCTGAGCTGTCTGCACGAGAAGGAAACACGCATTAAAAAGGGGTTTGTAAAACAGAAAACAGCCTAAATGCGGCATACATATTTATAACCCTGTATGTTCTCATGTGTAATGAATTACTTAAGACATCTTTGGACCAAAAAAATAAAGTAAAAAGCTTTGATACTCCAGCTTTAACGACAACGCTCTCACACAGTTCTTTAACTAAAAGGAATATAAATATAAAATTTTAGTGTGATTAGAACCTCACGTTCCACCACATCGCACAGGTGATTTGTTAGATTGAGATCTGAATGTCATGGCAGAAATCAGTCTCATCAGACGAGGCAATATTTTTCCAATCCTCTGTGGCAGTGTGGTCTTCTGCTGCTGTAGTCCATCTGCTTCAAGGTTGGACATGTTGTGCATTCAGAAATTCCCCTCCACATATCTTGATGGTAACAAGTGGTTATGTAAGTTATGGTTGCCTTCTTATCAACTCACAGCAGTCTGATCATTCGTCTCTGATATCAACAAGGACAATCACAGTTTCAACCATGCTACGTTCAAAAGCACTTAATTCCCCTTCTCGCCGATTCTCAATCTGATTCTCAGTTTCAGCATCTCGTCTTGAGCATGCCTGCATTAAGTTGCTCCTGTGTGGTTGGCTGATCAGATATTTGTGTTCGGCAAATCTGCCGCTCACAGCAAATGGCCACCTCTCCCTGAGAAGAAAAGGGAGTTTTTCCTTCCCACTGTCGCCAGTGCTTGCTAGGGGGTCGTATGATTGTTGGGTTTTTCTCTCTATGTAGTATTGTAGGGTCTACGTTACAATATAAAGCACATTGAGGTAACAGTTGTTCTCATTTGGTGTTGTATAAATAAAATTTAATTGAATCGAATTGGACAGGCGTCCCGAATAATGTGTCAAGGAAATGTAAATGCATTTAAATGGGGTAAAGAGAAAGTTTTACTGGGAAATTACACAGTAATAGTTTTGCAGTGATACAAAACCTGTAAAAATGGAAGATTTCATTTAAATTTTGGACCCTGAAGCAGGAGTTGTGCAGCGTTTTCATGCTGGACAGAATCTGTTCATTTCCCAGTCAGTAAACATGAATCTGCTTTTCTGTGTTTAAAGCTCGGCTCTTACTTTGGGGAGGGACAACGAAGGTAATGAGACTGGACTCCGCGGACGCTCCTCTCCTCCTCTTCTTCCTTCCCATCAGGTACCATCTGATCACCTCGCTCCCCACTTTCATTGGCAGATGCCATGGCAACCAATATGCCTCCTTTCCTTGCTGCTGGTGAACCTGGATCACCACTAACATAAAAAAAAAAAAAAAAGTGTGCTTTTTTTCTCTGTATAGACACCAACAAAATAAAAGCATGCTTCATCTGCAATGACTCCCAACTTTTTTTCCTGTAACATGGTCAATGTTTTCACTATTTTATAAATCAATTTAAATAAATGAATAACACGTACACAAGTACTCTATACCTTTTTGACAACAAGCGTGACACCGGAAATTTAATATGATGCTAAGTCTATATTTTTGTCAAGAGTCCAGCTTTATTATCTGTCTCATCTCTGTAAGGTATAAATATGGCTTGTAAATGTATTTGTACTGTACTAAAATTCCGCTAGCGACTGATATTTTCGTACTTATTATTAGAGTACTAATGAAGCAGAATGAGTGTGTGAGCAGCAGTTCACTGTTTCATAATTTCTAACTTAAGTTTATTAGTGGAAAAAATGGCATCACCAAGAAAATAACCCTGAAAATAATTATTTCTTCAATCATGCACTATTAAAATTATTTTATTAAACCCTTTCTCAGATTTTAACTACAAAGGTTGACCCACAGTCCATTAGGGACAGACGCATTTCAATTCCAGATCTACAAAAAATAACCAAACAAAAAATCTGTGTTTTGATGTGTTAACTATTGTGGAAAGTAAAAAAATCACAGTGATGTTGTGGTTATTATAACGCATTCAGACACACTGCTCTCCCCTGCATTAGCTACATGGTATCTGTGCAGTTATTGGCAATATTTACCAATACTGGGTCTATATCAAAATATACAGTATCGCACAGTACTACTCTAAATAATACTTGATTTTAATACTTGCATAAACACTGGTTGGCTATAAGTGAAATTTATAGTGTTAGCTGTGGTTTAACACCATTTAAACACAATAAGAAAACTCAGATCTGTAATTGCTGTGCTATCATTAGGCTGAACATATGCAGCTTGTGTTTAGGTCAGTGACAGTGATAAATAATCAGCCTGAAGGGAGGTCACATTAAGTTTTAAGAAGTCTGATCCTTTCGTCTTATTTTTTTCTCAGCTGTGATTAAAGCAGAAATTAATCAAAACACCAAATAATCTCTCAGTTATATTGATCGACAGTCAGTGAGGGTCAACAACAGACAGCCATGACTAGGATACTAAGCAATCAGGCAGATCTGAGCCATGT
Source organism: Hemichromis elongatus (assembly GCA_015108515.1). Taxonomy (NCBI): domain Eukaryota; kingdom Metazoa; phylum Chordata; class Actinopteri; order Cichliformes; family Cichlidae; genus Hemichromis; species Hemichromis elongatus. The sequence goes on from VUQR01021116.1 coordinate 7,805, forward strand.
TGCTATAAGTGTGTGTGTGTGTGTGAGCTGAGGCCTTCCAGCAGGTCTATTTTTAAGGCGGTGACAGCTGCCTCAGCCTGAAGGCCTCACAGCAGCGCTGAGACCTAACAGCTCTAAGCCTTAAACAGCAGCAGAGGAAGAGCTGCTCTCAGATCAGATGTGTGAAAATTCTGAAATAATAAACAGGACTTCAGCTTCATAGAAAGCAGCCTCCCACCTCCTACCTGCGTCAGTGTGTCTGTGTGTGTTTGAGAGCGAGTGTGTGCTCCTACCTCCGTCTGAAAGCTGCTCCTCTGAAGCCGACCACGGCCACTCTGACACAGCCTCCTAAAGTTAGACCCTCTCACCTCCCCCCCCGCCCTCCACTGCATGGCCAGCAGAGGCCCTGACACCTGACACCAGAGCTGTGGAGTAACTGAGTACTTTTACTCGAGTCAGCCTTACTTAAAAAGCCCTCATTTAAAGACAGAACCAAACAGAGATGGAGACACACACAGTGATAAAAATGCAAATTAAATGGAAATTAATGAAATGTTTATTGAATAACATTCATTGCAGGAGGATTCAGCTTTCCCTAAATTTCACTGAGATTTACACAAGATTATGATGTCTCCTTCCCTCCTCTACCTTTCCTTCCTTGTCTTTTTTCACCTCTTCTTTCTTCCTTGATTCCTTTGTTTTTTTCCTCCGTCCTTTTCCATCTCTCTTTTTCTTTTCCACCTTTCTTTCTTTCCTATTATTTCCTTTCAATTGTTCAAGCCTTTCCTCCTATCTTTTCCTCTGTTGTCCTTCCCTCTGCCATTCTTCCTGTAATTCCTTCCTTTTCTTTAGTTTATTCTATAATAACAAAAATTAGGTTGGGATATTGTCACAGTAACGTCATCTATCTTGGTCTATTACTTCTGCATTATGTTTAAAATTTGGTACTCTTAATACCTAGCAATGTTGATTCTTATGAGATAATGAGATCAGGTCAGTAAGCTCCTTTTCATATGAAATCCTTCTTAAAGACATATTTTTATAGGAGAGTTGTATCTGTCTCTCTTTTCTGTGAAAAGATAATGTCTGATAAGCATATGATAACTTTTATCAAAAGTTCTTATATGTAACATAATTACATTGTTACATTAAAAAACTTTTTATGTTGTAGATACATTCTATATATTACACTGTATTTATTTTCTTTAAAGTGAAAATGTTACAATGTTGTTACATCATCAACAATGATGTAAGCTCATCAAATAATGACCAAAAACATCATACTATGTGTTTGGAGGTCAATTTTTTTTCTTTATTCATGATGCTACTTCTTTAGAGATTTCCTTTCCTTTCTCTCCTTTCTTTCTTTTTTTTAACCTTTTCTTTCTCCTGTAGTTTCTTCCTTTGTCCGTTCTTTCTACTCGTGTGTTGCCCTTCCCTTTTCTTCACTATTCTGGGTTCAGATGGCAGGTAAACTCTCTGCGTTACAGTAACTCGGCATGATAACACGATGGCTTTGAAACACGGGAAACCAAGCTTCGAAAAGAAAGTAAAAGGAAAAAAAAATCTCCACACTGATGTCTCACTGGACTTAAGCACAGAGAACAAGTGCTGACTGCTTCCCTGTCCTTTAACCACATGACGAACCCTCTCAGTGCACAGAAGCGTTTATTTTCCTGTTTTTATTTTTGCTTTTGTAACACGACCTCCCATAGAAAGCTGATTTTCTCAGTCAGTGCAGTCTCCCAGGCCTCTGTGTGTGTGTGTTTGTGTTTATCTGCTGTCAGCTGACAATCATCTGGACTATTTATAGTCTGAGAATGCAGCTAATTTAAGTCACACACTCACACTCACACACACACTGATATTATGAGCTTATTATTTCGAGTTTAAAGGCTTAAAAAATGAATTCTAATTACTCGATGTTTCAACAGATCAAACTGAATTTAAACTCCTATTTTAACATGAGTCTATTTCCACTTCACGCCGAACCTACTTCCCCCTCCCCTCTCTTGTGTTTAGATGTTGTGCTGTCACTTAAAGTGACTTTGAGCTTTCGGGGTTGTTAAGTTGCTTACATATTATTTGGATATTAACCAGTTGTTTTTGTTGTTGAGAATTTTAATTGTAATTTTTTTTATTATAGGTTCTCAAAAGTACTTGCTTTAATTTGCCTACTTGTCTGCTCACAGACCCGATGGCATTTTCATGCTTCGCAGCACCATTTATTATCACAACAATCACACAGTTGCTGTAACAGC
>VUQR01021118.1:0-10469 GCA_015108515.1 Hemichromis elongatus
ATTCCCTCGCCTGCTCGCGGAGGGGGAAGTAGGTTTGGCTGGATGGCTCCCCGGGGTTATTCGGGCGAAGGGGGTATGTGGCAGGGTGTGTTCTGTCATGCCGCTGCAGGTGAGATGGACTTACCTGCACGGCATCTATAATCACGCCACGCTGGCTTAAAACCTGTGCTCTGCTTGTGTTGTTGCTGGTGGTGGTGATGTGTACGGCTGGCAGCGGGAGGACTGTACCCGTTGTTACCCGGTTGCTGTGATTGTTGTGATAATAAATGGGGCTACGAAGCATGAAAATGCCATCGGGTCTTTTTTTGTTTTGTTTTTTTAGAAAAATCTTAAATAAAAAGTGTGAGCAAACCAGTAGGCAAATTAAAACAAGTACTTTTGAGAACCTATAATAAAAAAATTACAATTAAAATTCTCAACAACAAAAACAACTGGTAAATATCCAAATAATATGTAAGCAACTTAACAACCCCCAAAGCTCAAAGTCACTTTACGTGACAGCACAACATCTAAACACAAGAGGGGGGAAGGGGAGCGAAGTGTGCCTGCTCTGCGCTGACACAGGAGCGGCGAGTCTGGCGACCTGGCTGTTTCATCTTTGCCGAAAGCACGACATTGCAAACAAGAGGATAACTTAAAGTAAAGTATTGATCTCACCAGGCTAGTATCGATCCAGTACGGATGCCCAGTTGGTATCGATACTATCGATATTTGGATCGATCCGCCCACCACTACTGCTCAGTCTGTTCAGTCTACCTCTTCTCCTTCTTTGCATCCTCTGATAAAGCATTTCTTTTTCTTTTGATGTTTAACTAAACAGGTCCACTGGTGTCTGTGAAAATAAATCTATGGTACTAACCAGTAGCCACTAAGTGCTTCCAGGTTTGTTTCTTTGTGCAGCTGCTGATGCACTTCCTTGTTGCCATTAAAACAAATTTCAAATAAAATAAAACAAATTAGTAGAGGGAAATCTTAGTTTAGGGAAAGCAATGAGAAGAAATATTTATATACAAAAAATCTAAATTTCTTTTTGATAGATATTACAAAGAAACAATTGACAATTTCATAATATAAAGTTAATTAAAAAAAGTTATCTAAAGACTGTTTAGGACATCATACTTATCTAATGAAGCTACATTTTCTTACCTGATCTCCATACGTTCTTCTTTTTTCTACTTTATCCAAGAACAAAAGGAAACAAAATTAAATAATTTAATTCTAAGAAACATATTTTGTTGTCTGGAGACAACAGAGACATTGGTAGTGAACCAGGTGGAACACCATGTGTGCTACTATGTAAGTTAATCTCAGAGCCAAGCTAATATTTTTCTTAAATGATAGATCTGAATATAATTGCTAATAATAGGACACAATATAATGGCTCCGTGTATTGGATCTTGATTTAAGTACAGGCTGATAATCAATGCAGATACTCCTAATCTCACATTTTTATCTTAAATTTCCTGTAACATCTGATTCCAGTGAGATTGTGACATGCACAAAACAAAAATGTGAATCATAATAATATTAATACAGATGTAGTTGATACTACCTGCTATGCATATTTGTGCATCAAAACCAATTCATAGAGCAGTTTGTTCAGCTTTTGTTATCATTCTTGACAGTATTAATAAAAATACGTATTCGATTACACTTGACAATAAGAAAACAGATGTTTTCTAGGTTGACACAATGAATGTATTAGTTTTTACATTTTTTCTCATTTATTAAGATGAGTTGGAAAACCAAGAATTGAAAAGTAGCATGCATGTCTCTTTATAATAATATCCTGAATCACCCTCATGTATGAACCATGCATCAATTATGACCTACTTTTACACTTAATAGGATATTATGAAGATGCAGAAACAAATGCACAGCATACAGCCATTATTTTAAACAACTTTCTCCTATTAAATACATAAATAATTCAAATGATGACTTCAGGAGAAGCTCTATGCCTAAATGTAGCTGAGCTCTGCCTGGCTTCCTGATAGTTTGCATGCTGCTGGCATGCTGACTGCTGATCTCTGATAAACAAAGAGGAAACAAACCAGGAAGTAAATAAATAATAACACTTTATTAGGTGAAAACAAATCTTTGTTGTTCCAAGAGAACAACAAAAAGGTAGATGAGGGGATACATTATCTTGTTATCAGGAGAAAAAAAAATAACACCTTACAAACACAGCTACTGTTGGCTTCTGTCTTGGATGAATAAAGTATTGGCAGATATCTGTGAGCTGTGCATCTGAGGTTGACTCACAAAAAAGCACCCTGTTCCAAACACACTCATTCATTGAAGAAAGAAGACACACATGCAGTATAGTTGGTGTATTCCCAAATAAAACATTTTACTGAGAGTCACAGAAAATGTTGGGATAAATCTTATGTCCTGTAGGAACCCAAAAACTAACTTTATTTTTATTTATTCTGTTAAGAACAGAAACATTAACATTTACACAGACAAAGCAAGGGAAAAAATAAACAACTAAATAAAAATAGTAAAAACTAACTAACTTTAACACACTTTCTGTCTACCTCTTTCCTTATATTGATGAATTTGATTGTGATTTTTAAATCTGTCAAGCAGGAACATATTCAATACATTTGTTCAGGGACCACATTAGTCCAAAAAGAATGCTTCATGGTGCTTACCTTTACTTCTTCTATGCATGGACTAGCTTTAGAAACTATTGTTGTCATCTACCTAAATTGTCTCTGCAGTGTTCTCGTTAGCTTTCCGCCTGATATCATTTAACTTTCTGTCTCACACTAAACAGTAGGTCTCACATTGAACTGCAAATTGCTGACCTAATCTGTAATTCCCTCCCACACTAGTTTCATCATCTGCCCTCTGTGGTTTGTGTATGTGGGTTGTATATTTTAGCTTGTGGCTAACTGTGTGGGGCTAGCAGGATGTAGGATTAAACTCTGTCAATTGCATGTGTGTTTATTAGATGTGGTTTCACTGTGAATCAAGCCTGATAGTATAGGACATCAGTGCTTACTTGTTCCAAGCATAGCTTTCTAAAGAGTATCACTCAACTTACTCCAACCTACCCATACATGCATGCATCCATTTTATTTCACTTAATCGGGGTCTGGTTTGCAAGGGTAGCAGCATAAGCAAGGATGCCCAGACCTCCCTTTCCTCAGTCACCTCCTCCACCTTGGCCAAACACAGAGATGTATGCCAACCAAGAGATATGTAATCTCTCCAGTGTTTCCTGGGTCTGCCCTGGGCCTCCTCCCACCAACCTCGATGGCCAGGGAGAGCAGAGCCCACAACCTTGACCGCACCTTAACACACAATGCACTTGAAACAGGCTTCTTTGGGCCAAGCTCCCTCCTCAGGCCCGGCTATCGGGTGGAACACCAGTAACCACAGGTACACAGGTCCCAAATACACAAGCCAGCTTAAAGGATGCTGCTGTTAATGTGATAGAGCTTTCTCTTTTGTAATATAGACCTACAACAAAAGTTATTTATATAAGTGTCAAGAAATATATATATATAAAACGACCTTTTCTATATATTTTGTAGAAACAAAATAGACTGTAAACAGACTGCATCTTTTTGAAAGTCTAATCACATCTCTGTTTTTAGTTGAACCTGATTAATATTAAGCTTTCAATTTGATTAAGTACCCCAAGGTTTACTTAATCTAAGTACAAATTAAAGGATTTTTGAGTGAGATGATAATCAAATAATTAAACTCCAACATAATGTGGGACTGTGGGTGGCCTTTAAAGGTTTGAATCAAGTTCACTCTGGTGACCTGCACTAAAGAAGCTAATACCTTGTACTGTATTTTGGAAAGTAGAGCACAATTTTGCTGATCAGCTGTGGCAGAATGACTATAGACCCCAGTATGATTACCTCATTTGGTTCTTCCTCTAAGGTAAGACGTCACAGTCTCAGTGCTCCATCGTTTGGTGCCCAGCAGGAATTGTTATGTTCGGTCAGTGGCTTGATACGCACAAAATGCTGCAGACTGCAGTCCAAATTGAATTAGTCAAAGACCTAACTTACAACTTAATCAGATACAATTTCAGACCACTAATTAAGAAGAATAATTACACATGCCCGTCCCCTGTGGGGCAGAGTACTCTTAAGCGTGTGTTTTAGAGGAACTGTTATTAATTATGGCGGATAAGGACTGAAATGATTATGGCTTTCTGCATTGTCACGTCAAGTGTGGCGTGACTGAGGAAATAATTGTTTTGATCTGCTCTGCTGAGTTCAAAATCTAAAGTTATTCTGATGAACAATTTAGAAACATTATGCCACAATTGTGTTCTTTAAGTTCTACTTCAAAAGTATCTCTTGGATGGAGCAGAAAAGTTTCCTTCCCACCCCCATCTGCTTCTTCTGCTCATTATTTTAACTCCTTAATCCAGGGCTATATCATCCTGTGACAAGGGCAGATCTACACTGAATGCCTAATGTCTCTGAGTGAACCTCATCTGGACTGGAGGAACTAAAAGGTCGCACTTCAATATCTTCTCTATATCTTTTATTGTGGCATTATTTAGCTTAGCCCTTGTGATCATTCAAAATTATTATTTAAAAATGTATATTATTATTACATTTAAAGTAAGTAAAATCAGTTCACACAGAGACTAAGCATACACCTTTGACTAATTCTTATGAAGTCAGTTATTTTTTTAAGAAATAATATATTTTCACATATTTGAATAAAACAAATAAACCATACTGATTTCAGCAGATAGTGTGGCTAATCAAATATGTAGAGTCACGTGGCAAAGAAAGCACTACATAAGGTACTTCCTGTGTACTAGCTATGGAGGGGAGACCGGGTTTGGTTGTAACATGGGGAGAGTTGTAACACCATTGATCCTGCCAATCAGTGATGAGATAAAGTCACATGGTCATTTCAGTGTTAACCCACTTCCATTCCTGATTTCACTTGTTGTTGTCATGGCTGAAACAACTGCGTGTATATTTTATTTAGAAAAAACAGGTTTTTTTGACCAGCACTAAAGTTTGATACTTAGGCAACTGGAGATAAAATAATATGACTTCCAGTATGATAAATTGCAGTTTCTTAGGTAAACTGTGATGCATTTCCCCCCTGCTGATTATAAGTCTTTATGTTTATTCAGTTAGATAGTTAAACTATGGCTGACAAGGGTGGGTTGTAATATATATTTTCAAAGTGCTACACGCATTTCCTTTCCCAAAGTATAACTGTTTTATTTATTGATTTGAATACTTTTACAGCATACCTAGGCAGTGGAAAAGAAAGACTGATATTTGATGTCTGCTGATATTTTTTTAAAAAGCATCTGATGAGGTCTAGGAGAAAGGTGAGTCAGTCAGATCAGTGGCAAAGGAAAATGGGAAACTGAGCAGGTACTGCAAATATCTGCAAAAGTTGATGGAAGAGTAACAGAAAATAGAAGCAACAATGCAAGAAAGAATATATTAGGAAAAAATAAAGGCAAGAAGAAGAAAAAGAAAGCAAAACCTGCCAAAAAAAAATTGAAAACAAACGCAGAAGATTCTCAGACCCCGGATGAGATAAACCTTTGCATTTTCTGTATGGAGTCATTTGGCAACTCAAAGCCAAAGGAAGTTTGGGTAAAATGCACCCTATGAGATCTTTAGGCCCACAAAGCCTGCACTCCAGGGCTACCAACATTCATTAACATTGTGAATCTGATTAAGAATATACATGCAAACTGCCACTGTTATATGGATAATATATAGACTAGCAAGTATGACCCATGTTCGGCTACCGGTCTCCTCTTATGGCCTCGGCAGCTACTGCAAAAATAAGCAATGCATGATTATGAAACCCAGCTGTGTCGGCGAGCCTCCCACAGCACTATGCCCTGAGCCTACTGGTCCACCGCTCCTTTGCAGCCACGTCACAGACAACACTCCACCACACAAACCTACATGTTTTTTGCACAGGTGCATTGTACTAACTGTTTACTAAGTATCTGTAATGTTATAAAAGTTTGTTCTATTAAACTAATTTACACACCTGCACACACCAGAGTGTGTTTGAGTCATGGTCAGTCACAGAGAGATAGAGATAGACACTGTTCTTTCATTCCAATGCACTGCCTTTTTGAAGCATGTTGATTGATGTGGACTCTTCTTTTGTCTAATTGTTACATTTCTCCCCAGCGTGTGTTACAACCCACCCCAGTTGTGGAGTAGATTGCATTTAACCCTCACACTAGTGGTCTGTGGCGTTCTTACAGGGCTTTGAATAGATGATATTTTGTGTAAAATTTTGAAAACTCTAGCACAAAAATTAATTGATTTACAGGTGTAGAAGCATAAATATGGAGTGCGTAAACTACATTTCGTTCGTAACTTGAAATTCGTAAAAGAGTTTCGTCCGTAACTTCAAATTCGCACAGATCAGAGTTACAAGTGGACAAGGAGTTTTGAGACTCATTTCACGTCTCAAGATTTTGAAGTTACGGACGAAACTCTTTTATGAAGTTCAAGTTATGGACAAAATGTAATTTACGCACGCACAAATCTTTTGAGACTATTTGCACTCCATACATAAAGTGTTACAATTATACCCAGTGTACCCTACTGATGTTTTCACAGGAATTAAGAGGGTAAGATGTTGGTAGTCTGCAGCATGTCTGAGTACCACTATAAAAGCAGATGTTTTGGCAGTTTGTTGGTCTGGAGCATTTAGGTGTGTGTTAACAAAAAGTCCCAGCAAATTCTGTCAGATTTCATCTAAAGGTTGGACTCGACAGGCCTCAGTTAGCAAGTTATATGGGCAGTTATTTGTGCTAAAGGTGGCTCTACAAATTACTGAATCATTGGATGTACTGAGCTTTTCACAGGACTGAAAGCTTTGTTCACATGACTGTAAAAAATAAAACAAATGAATCATTAAATCGGCTCAAGGTGAAAAAAACAAAAGGCCAGTTACCTGTTCCTTAACTGGCCTGTAAGAGAATGGGGAACATACAACATGTAATTACAGTCCCCAACATTTCTAGTATCTTTGGCTTTTTTTAAGGGTGTTGCACAATATTTTTTTCTGACGTTTTTGTATGGTTCTCTGTCGCCTGTGACATTTACCAATGAACATCTTCAAACTTATGTCTGTAAAGTGGAAAATGTGATTAGTTTAGTAACATATCACAGCCTGACATGACAGTAAATCGTGGATACCAACACCACCGGCATAACAAGACGCACAGGTTGCACTACACACGATGTGTGTGAAGAATTAAATTCGTAATGTAACAAGACATAACACAGACATGCTTTTCTCATCACACATAATTGGTTCAGACGTATACTCTGTTATGTGCTCATAACATTAAGACTTGCAGAATGAATGTGTCATTTGTAATTCAAAATGAGATGGACATTTCTTTATTAAGCATGGCAAGATAAGGTACAAGTCTTGTCATTTCACAAAGCAGTCTCAAATGCCTAAACTTACAATGCTGACAGTTGTACTCTTCTTTGCGTATCTATATTATTTCATTTTAATGTATTTTTCAGTCTATCATGTCTGTACCTGTAAGCAGTGCAAAGAGGGGAAAGAGAACAAATGAAAGTATGAGATAAAGAACCGATAATCATAAGTACTCCACAGATGACACATTGGTATGGGTACTGTAGATATAAGCACCTCCTTCCTACTCTCGAGTGCCATTTCACATACACCTCTGTTCGAGCACAGAGCAATCAATAGAATCAAACAGATAAGAGCTCTCTTCATCTGATAAGGCTCTCTAAAATCAGAGGGTTTTACCTAAAGGCTAATCATTGAACTGAGCCACTCAATGAATTATTAGATATACCGATGATGATATGCAGTTGCTCGGCTTTTTTTGTTTATACCATTTGTGTATACTTTTAATTTTTCCCACATGACAGGAAATATATAATTAAAAAAAAACATCTTGATATTGTCATTGTCCTTTTTGGTACAGAGGTTCTAATGTATTATTATTGTAGGGACTTTACCGTATAATGTAAAGCACCTTGAGGCAACTGTTGCTGTGATTTGATGCTATGCACTGCAAAAAATATTTATTTAAAATTGAAAAAATATTATCCAGAGAAAAAGAGTCAAATTATAACTAGCATCTGCCAAAGCAGATGAATCAGAGGTAGTTTATTTGTGTTTCTCTTCTACAGTGTATCTTTTGTCCTGTCTCCAATCCCTTGTCCTGCTTAAGGCAGATGGCTACCACCCCCGCCCCCCGAACCTGATTCTGCTGGAGATTTCTTCCTGTTAAAAGGGAGTTTTTCCTTTTCACTGTCGCCAAGTGCTTGGAGAGGGGGCGAAGGGTAATTTGTTGGAGTTTTCTGTCTTTTGTAGGGTCTTTAGCTCACAATATAAAGCTCCTTGAGTTGAGTAATGTGTTTTGGTTCCATGCAAATAAAATAAAATCTATTTATTTAATATTTTTATGGGCATTTTAAAAAAATGCCAGTTGTTAATATATATTATGAACATTTTATCTGGGCTTAAATTAGGAGTCCTGTCTCAGGATTCAGTTGCATGGTCAGTTTGTGAACAGGCCTTACAAGGTCACTGCTCCTGCACTGTGGAACACACACACACACACACACAGACACACACACACACAAAACCATGATATCTGATAGATAGAACCAATAAAATCCCTCGCACCACCATAGCTTCTGGATAGCTGCACATTTCAGTGCCATCCAGTCAACCATTTTCTTCTGCTTATCCAATTCAGGGGGACTGGAGCCTATCCCAGCTGCCATAGGGCGAGAGGTGGGGTACATCCTGGGCAGGTTGTCACTCTGTCAATGGACTAATACAATTTGTCAGCCTATTTGTCCGGTTTAACACTTGATTTTCCAACTGCTCAACCCCTTTTTGTTAAAAAAAAAAACAACCAAACAAGAAGACAGGGGTGATCTCCAGTTCATATAAAGACACAGAAGAGCATGAAAATATGAGAATCAGAATAACTTGAACATTGCTACATCTGTTTTAATAAGCAATTTCAAAAAACATTGAAACCCACCGTTCTTATTCACCTCATTAAATGAGATTCCTAGCTAGTAGAATGGATAAAGAGTAAGATGTCAAGAGGTCTGTCAGTCTATATCTATCAGCGACTTTATTCCCAGCCTTTTCCCCAGAGATGATGATGATGGAGCGCCACTTTATTTTCTCCATTCGGTCCTCTATTGTTACCAACAAATGTGTAATTTAAATAGCTGCACAACTCCAAGCCACTTTAGATCAATAAACATAAGAGACAAAAGCTGCCGTCGTGACTTACAGGTTGCTTTCATTTCTTTTTCAAAATCAATATACTCCATTAGAAGAATGCTGAGGAACGACCTCATTACTACGAATTCCTCTAATCGATGCATAGTAAATTCGTTCGCACAGGGGTTACAACTACCCTCAACCATAAATGTGCGCCAACTGTTCATCAAGGCTTGAGTCAAGATAACTTTAGAGGGATGATAAGTCTGTGCACAGAACATGTCTCATGTCACTGTGTGTCCAATTATTTAAGTGTGTCTGGGAATAACAGAAAAGGAGCCTTTTGAAAATGTTTGTGTTGTACTTTTGGAAGTTTATAGTGTGTAATAGTAGATTTATAACTGGAGGTCACCAAACTGTGTCCACCCAGAGAAGAAACTCATGTCAGCCCTAATAAATCCAGAGGGTGAATTTCATTATGTTCAACCTTGTCACTGAATCTCAGCTGCTATACACTATAGTTATTATGAAACAGGGACAGACTGTGTGTAATCTTTAAAGTCAACTTAATACATCGGCAAAAGATGAAAGCTCATGGTCAAGTGCCTTTTGTCTCCCCACTTACATAAGCCTAAATGTTCCATTTGTAGCATCTGTCATGTATGTGTGCATTTCAAATACAATATTTTCTCTCAACAGCATGGAAATGGCATTTGCTTGGCTGTGCAAAGCCTTGATTATGCTTTGTGTCCACTTGGGTCCAAGTGATTTCGTCATCGCAAGGTGAGCGTGAGGACTCCTGTCTGTTTTTTGTGACCTTGTGGAGAATTTACATTACAACTACGCATGGGCCGAGGAGGCACATTCAAGCAGACTTCAGTGAAGTATAACAGGAATGACTATTACTAGGCTGTCGTGTCTGCAGCTCTGTGTCAGCAACAGATTATAATCAAGGCTAAAAAGTGCACTTTCAGTGGGTTTGAGGAATGCTTCAAACATAGTCATAACCTTAACCTCAGAGACTCGCAGTCCATGCAGAATGTTTTCAGACCCTTTTTCACATTTTTTCATCTTTAAAAATAAAGGCATAAAATTTTCTATTTATGTAAGCATTCACCCTTCTCTTTAACTGATAAAGCATTTTTGACACTATAGCTAGCCTCAGGTTCTACAGAGATTTATCCTACAAGCTTAGCTTCAAACCATTCTTTAAGGTTTATCCGTTTGGGGGGGGGGGGGGGGTGTTTACC